>JAHWFP010245972.1:0-17609 GCA_023313725.1 Lithobius niger | reverse complement strand
TAATCGTTTTCTTATTGTTTCAAACTATCGGTCATCTTTTCCCGTCGATGTTCGTCAAATTTCACTCACACTGCCATGAATGCCACGCTCGCAAGCCGCCATCTTGTTTCGACTTCACTTTGTTGTACATGCAAGACCTCAGTAATTGGCTCCACTCCAAGCTCTTGTGGCATTCCGTCTAGGCCACCCCACCCTGAAGGTCTTTTTAAAGTTTTATTAGTGGGTCACATAAGTAGCATGATTAGTAGGGTAATCAATGAGTTCAGGGCTCATCTTACATTTGAGCCAAAAATGATACGCCGAAACAAAATTTTTCATAAACTCTCTGTACCTCAATCACTACTTCCTTGCCGATAAAATATCAAATTATTTTTTAACCTTTTTCCAGTTGCCGTTTGCTTCTTTATTTTAAGGTTTAGTAGAAAAAACACGCAAATATACAAATCAATTTTTAAGAGGGTTTTCAGAAATGTCCTGGGTTACGTCGATGTAGTTATCGTGAACCCCAGAAGTTTTCATCTTCGGCAGTGTTCAGGCAGTCTGTAAATTGGCCTATATGAATGGATGAGGTGCTGCATTGTGCCAAAGTAGTTATAATTGGCAAACATCAGCGTTAAGTTTAAACCTCTGGGTCTTAAAGGCCAATATATCGGCTCTACATTATATACATTACAAAAAAAATTAAACCTTAGTACCGTCAGAATTTATGAAGGTAAAAAAAAAAAAGAATCGAAGCAAGAAAAGTAAAGCTAATTCACAGAACATATGATAAATGCCAAGGAACAAAAAATAAATAATACTACTCTACAACAAGCATAATAGGGCTTAATTTCCAAGTACTGAAAAATACTAGTATCCCAGTGTGCTTCGTACCGGCACTGTCTGGATAATTCAGGGATTGCTGATGCTATAACCTCACCATAACTGGAAGCTAGAAAAATTTTTTCTGACTTAAAAGTCCTAAACTTCCATTTCTTCCTTTAAAATTGTGTCAAGACAACTTGACTTCCTCCCACGAAATCAGTTGTTGGATTATTTTTTTTTAAGTAGTTCAAAATCTACACCACTTGGTCGTAATGTGCGTCTTTTGTGGAGCTCGGTTCACACACCTATTGCTGCAGCATTCAAATAAGGGTGGCGGTATAGTTCAGTCCCAGTTCAAGTTGGTCCTATTTTTATGAAAACTAGCTACAGCCTGTGGTAACGGTATGGTCATCAATGGGTAGCAGTTTTTTTTTACCAGGAAATTTATACTCTGCAAGTAGATGTTACTCAAACTGGGAGAAGAGTTAGACGAGCAAACTCACTGTTTTTAAGGCAGCTCTCCTCACCTACCCACAGCGAAATTTAGGCCGGTCCACTTCGAACTCGGGAAGGTGATACAGCTAGTTCTCTCATTTCTGCTCTTCTTCTAGCACACAGTTGAGCTGCAGAGAAATATACTGTAGTTTTGTTTTCCACCCATAAGGAGGATTCGGGATGCATAGCTACTCTTGACTAGATTTACAGTTTGTATAAATGTCTGCAATTATTAGTTTTAAAAGACAAACTCTGAAGAAATATTTTCTGTGCTATCTTTCGCGAAAATTGCAACAATTCTATTGGCTCATTGCCTTAAGATATGTTTGGGTCCATGTTGACGTCTGTTACGCTTAGATTTCAAAAGAAGGGATATTCACCTTTCCAATATCCTCGCAAATTTTCTACAGTCTGCTTCAGACTACTACATCAACGCTCACTACGTCGTGATTGTTCATCTGCTTTTTGAATGCGACTCAGGGCATTAGCCTCCGTAACTTGCAAGCCAGTACACCACTTCTCCCCCAGCAACTTATTAAACTCGCCTCTCAGCAGATACTGTATGCTTGGGTTTGAAGAAGCCTGAATAAGACAGTCGTTCTGAGCCCCTCCAACACCAGAAATCCAGACTGTCGAAAATTTGCGAGGATATCGGAAAGGTGAATATCCTTTCTTTTGAAATCTTAAGCGTAACAAACGTAAACATGGACTCGGATTTTTAAAGTAAGCGATGTGACATTTTTAAATATATTTGGGTGGGGAGTTGCATGTAAAATGTGTCCCATATCACCGAGTGTGTTTTAAATGCCTATTTAAAATGTGAATAAGTTACAACTTAAGTATTTGTCTTATCACGCTGCTGTTCTTTCAAGTAAGATTTGATGTTTTATTGCACTGTCTTGGTTAGTTGTTTGCTAATGATAAAAGCTTTCAAAGGCAACTGCCAATCATTTATCCGCTGTGTGTGGTACTGCAGTTTCTCAGATAAAACCTGAAACTTGGCTTACGGCAAGACGTAGCTAAGGATTTGTGTTCAGCTTGGAAATGTTGACATCTGCATGACGGGCTAATCTGCTGTAAATGACATGCTTTCAAAATGCTCATTGAATAATGCCGAGAAGTTCCTTAGTTACTGACTCAACGATTACTTGGTAAGATTGAGATACAATAAGAGTTGATTACCTTATTAGCAAACCACCACTGAAATAATATGGCCGTCTTATTTCTTGCATTTACAGTGCATTTCAAGTGTTTCCATTATCATACTAGCTTCTCTGAAGTTATTTTAGCCAAGTTGGAACCGTAAATCGTGTATTAAAAGCCCAGTTGAAGCTAAAGCCCACCCCCTAAAATGCTGTATAGTCAAAATCATGAAACTGGAGTTAAAGCCCGCCCCTCAAATTTCGTTTTTTTACGAAAAATTACCTAAAAGTTATATGATATGAATAAAGATAGTACTGCTGGTTAAATTTACTGGCCCCTTCTCCCTCCGTGTAGTAATAGTGGACTTTTCCTTTAGCTCCTAGCACCTGCACAAGGCATCTCTCACCTAAGCCTCCTCCCTTCTTCACAGCAATTAAAAGGATGTAAAAATTGGTCTTTCAGAGATGGTTCAAAAGCTTCGAATTTTCTGTAATAGATGTCCAGAAAAGTTAGAAAATTGATAATGCTTGATTTAAAGCCCACCCCCCTATTTTTGCCAAATTAACTGCATAAGCCCATGGGCTTTTAATCCACGATTTACGGTAAGACCAGTACCAATTTTTTTTACCTACTGAATGAAGCATCGGGCTTTTACGTAATAATTTATTCATTAAGAACAGACGCAAGTAGAATATGAAGAGAAGAAAATGTGGTTCTCCGGTATTTTCCTTGTCTGAATTGTCAAGGTTTCCAGAATTTTTATTTTATTATCAATGCTTGGCATACAACCAACTTTCACCGATGCGATACAGTGTGAAGCTATCTTCACCAATGCTAATACGTACTTCATTGCAGTTACTGCCTTTAGAAAGTTAATGTTTCTTCCATATTCCGAAATTAGTTGCCTAATAAAGCCCTTTATGCCTTTTTTAATACTTAAAATAACACACATTTTTTGGAACTCGTTTTTGTGTTTTGGTAAATAACTTGGGATTGGTTGAAGCTATCGCTCTGAATTTAACATCGTTGTACCATGATTCATACATGTTGATGTTTGAAAACGGAAAAGGTACGTGAAAATGAAAAAGAAAATTTCAGGTCTTGAAAAGTTCAATTCTTGGAATATTCGTTGATTTTTTTTCACGCGAAATGTTACTTTTTTACTCAATTAAAACATGATTTATAACTTGGCTATTAAACTGGTATTCTCTTCAGAGTTAGTACAAATTATCAGCACTTGCTTAAACAAGAAACCTAAATTTCTTATAAAATAACACTACCAAGTTCGCTAAAATCCACAACTCGGACTCACGTTTTTAACTAAATTTCTTAGTTAAAAATTCCTTTATTTAGGCCACTTTTTCAAAAAAGTTCGGCCAAAATTGGCATGCCCCATGGGGACGATGCTAGATGGACGGCCCCAGAAGATGGGCGCCCCGTCAGCTTTTTTATCATTATTATTTAATGAATTTTTGCCGCATATTTGATCATTTTTGGTCAGTATAAACCAAAAAAAAATCCTGGGGGGTGGAGGTGGGTAAACAATTTTTTTTTTTAATTTTGGCCGTATTTAAAGAGTGTATCAAATCGTAAAACATTTGCGCGGCAAATTTTCTGGTTCTTGTCTTCGTACATTTTTGATTGTGTCTCAGCACATCGCTGCACAGCTAAAAAAAAAAAGAAAAAGAAAAAACTACGCACAATTAAGGGTTTCAATGGTGATAGTGGGCAGAACTACAATTTGTTTTTATTTAAAAAAAAAAACGGAAAAACTCTCCTGCATGCATAGGAAATAATTTCTTTCTGCCCGAGAAACGGCTTTCTTTTTTCCTTATCTTTTTCTCTGTTTGGTCATTTCTAATTGATCATGATTGCAAGGGTCCTTGAATTAAAATCGTGCATCCTTGAAATTAGCTGATGGTGATTACTGTATACTTAAATTGAATCCGATACTTCGGCTGTTTTTGAAATTAATATTTTTAGAAAATGAGTTGTACACTAATCTAAGGCACTCGTCAACTTTGGGCACAGCAAATTTTACAAAACCTATGAGAGTCGTATTCTTCTTCGGTCATCATCTAGTTTGAATTTTGCCGTACACCATACATTTTGAGTCAAGGTGCCCTCAAAAGTAAGGTAAGGGCCGAATTTGAAATTAATTGTTTTAGAAAATAACTTAAATTTTAGCCTCAACAGCTGCTCACTTTGCATAAAATTTTGTAGGAATCTCATTCATCGCGGTATTAAATTTTAAGGTGCATCAGGTATTTTGGAGGACCTTCCTTGGGGAAAGAGGATGCCTTAGGTTTGAGTATTTACGGTCTTCAAAAAGCTCATTTGACACACCGTGAGAACCAATTTTTTTTTTCCATTTAATTTACAAGTTTAAAAACACTTTATTCTGATAGCTAGGATTCACTCCCCCCAACCGTCTTCTTTTTTGCAAAGTCTTTTGTTTTTGTGCTTGTGTTAATTTCGATTTATTTTGCAGTATCTCGACCAATTTATGGGTTGGTTTCTGAAGTGGGTAACAATCCACTTACGAAACTCGAGTTAGGGATGCTAGAAATACTGACATTCAAATTTTAAACAATGCTTTAACCTTTAGAACATTTTCTTCCGCTGCTTTTGTTGTCATACATGCAGAATAGATTGGACTACAAGTAGGAACATAAGTTGTAAAGCCTGTTAAAAAAAAGTTGTGAACTTAGTACTGAACATTAGCCATATGGTACAGACCTGACTTGTATAGTCTGTAACACATTATTTAATTGGTACTGCTGTCAAAACAAATTGTGTAACTTTGTGCAGAACACCTAACATTGTGGTGGATAGAAGTTTTTGCAACTCGGAACAGACCAGCGAGTCAAGCTGCTTCTGCCATTGTTACCTATTATTTTGTTATGTCTGGTATATTGTAATCTGATGCTCTCAAACAAAAGTTGTGGTGGTATGTTAATAAAGATGACACTGTAATTTTACAGCTTTTCTTTAAACTGGTGATGGTTGTATATAAATAGTGATGGGTGATACCAGTTTCCAGTTCACCGTGTTATTGTGTACATGAAGCCTTGTTTTTCAAAATTACGCTATATTTCATGCGAGTTTGGTAAAAAAAAAAAAGTTGCGTTCTTCTTAAAATGTGTAATGACCCCCTTTTTTTTCCTAAAGGAAACTAGAACACAATTTCGGCAAACTACACTTCAATAATTGCAATAAACACTCCAGAGGTGCTCTATGAGTGCAACATTGTACACCAAAGTTAAATTTCTCGTAACTTTTCGACCATTGGATATATGCATATGGTTTGTGTCAAACTCCTTTAAAGGAGCTTTCCAAAGGCAGTATTCCTTCCAAAGAAATGTTACTTCATTTTTTTTTTTACCACTGTTGCTCAACTTGAGAGTGAGTTTTAGGTTTAAAAAAAAAAAACAGTTAAACAATGCATTTCGCCTAGCAAAGTAAACTAGTTTCTGCTATTTTAAGGCTTAAAGCAGAAGATTACAATTTGGCTTTGTATTTCCTGTTTTTTTTTACACTATTTTGGGGTGCAGATATGCCAGTCTCAAAATTTTGAAGTTTTACCCCTAATGCTCAATGGGTGTTTTATTCTTTCGATTTATTTAAATATATAAATTTATTTATTAAATATAACTTAATTAATTTAAATAATTAAATCAATTGAGGTTTCATTACTGGTATTGTCAATCATTGGAATTGCCCATTACTTATCACTGCTTGCCAGTTTGTACAGATTCTGTTGTATTGGAGCATAGAACGTATACATTGTGTGTTGAAATGAGGGAATGAAGTCAGTAACAGTATTTCAATACTATTTATTGGTTAAATTGAATGTTGTGACTACCATAGTAACCTTAAGCTTTATAATGGTTAATGGTGCTGAGCTATCAATACGTATTATGTACAGTAAAGATAAAATCTTTTGTTAACGAAAGATGGAAACCTGTCATTGGATGAAAATTACTACACATTTAATTCAGTTTCCAAAATTTACGATTGTTTGTGTGATGTGTATTCTGCGTGTAGTTGATTACGACATGTATCAGTATTCAGAAGCAAGGATTATTTTCATGTGATAAGTTCATCACATTTATAGAACAGATGCAGCATATTTTCGTGTTCGTAAATATTTTAAGTTTCTGTCTCCCCCCCCCCCCCCCCCCTTATTTTTTTCCGAATGTCTACCAGGAAAATTATTAAAAGCATTTTAAGGCCTAAAATTTTGTATTAAATAGTTATATGGTGTAAACTGAACTGACCTTTTTAAACCGTTGCTGCTTCATTAACAGAAGAGCATACCAAGTACGTACTTAATTTTTCTGAAAATAAAAATAAAAATCACAGTGAACCATAAGGTCGGGCCAATACTACGCCAAAGATTATTTTGCATATATATTTATTACTGTTTAGCATTTCGTGTTGAGTTTTTTGATTCTAGTAGCGTTGGTCAGGTGATTCATCGCAGTCCCAGTTCAAGTGAAGCATGAATGAGGAGAGTCACCTGCGTGTTTTAGCAATCTCAAACCAAATCGGTTAACAAAACTCATTTCCTTACTTGAGGGTCTTCCATATTCTGCGTCATGGTTGTAAACTTTGCCATACAAAACTTGTAAGATTGTGAAAGATCAGATGAATTCTGCAACACGGCCTTAGTTGTATGGTGTTGCTAGAGTTTGTCTCTTGAGGACACAGTATGTTTTGACATTGTTACGAAAGAATGTACAGTTTTTCATCGCCATCAGAGATATCTTTGTAAATTTCTTGAACCAATAAAATTAAGATGAAAGTAGATTTTTTTTTCTTTTATCATGTAAGGAACACCGGATCGACGCGGAATGAGCGAGCAGCTCCGCTAGTGTGTAATAATATTGTATACAGTGATAGGCCAAGGATTTTCATTTAATAGCATTTCCAAAGATAGAATTACCAGGGTAATAATAAAAAATAAGGTGGGATTGCCACAAGTTCGATGAGTTAGTCAAACGGTTTTGAACACGTAACCCGTAAGTCTACGCACGGCTGGTTTTGGATGCACCGTTTGCAACACTGGTACGGTTTGGTCGCTCACGTGTATGGCCATGTTTCACTGAATTTCTTCCTCAAATTGTTGAGCACGTTTGCTAACACTCTTATTTTCATCTACTTAGCTCAATCAGCGCATCCTTTGACTCCAATCACAGGATGCACCATTTAACAATTTGTCATGCTCAATGGGCAGATTAAGTTTCACACTCAATCTCACAAATACACATAGTAAAGCCAACACACCACGGTGCACCACCATTTTGCGAGTTGCTGCATGCCCGTCCCATTGCCACCTACACGGGAATTGGCCGAGCGCCAACAGCTATCCTGCAAGCGAGTGCAACGGGGCAACCAGTTGGAATCGGATCAATGCTCTTTACTTGTGTGATGTAAAACTCTGGTGTGAATCCTCTGATCAGAGGGGGGAGGGTATAAAAACCTGCTGGAACGAGGAATCCTCATTTGGTGTTCGGAGGTCGAACTTAACCCCTTTGCGACCAGTAACGAACATGCGTTCGTCATAGCATTAACTTCCCTCTGTTGGCTGTCATGACTGTGGTTTCATAGACCAAACTTTTAGCTAACAATTAGTCCGTTCTGGTTTCAAAGACCAAAAATTTAGCTAACAGTTGGTTTGCCTGCTAATAGATGTTCATTATGTTTTGACCACGTGTTGAAATCTGGTTTGTTAGAACAAGAGTGAATTTTATACCGGTTGCGAAGGGGTTAAAGGTCGAGGCTATTGGGGTCCGAACAAGCTTGCTTAGACTGATGCCTAATACATGACGCTCTGTGCTTAGTCCTCTAGCGAAGCAGAGGAATAAATTGGAATTGAATACTTGTTACCTGAAACTAATCGTCTATTCCCTGAGCACTTACTTTTTGGGGCCTTGTTTCTAGGATTGGAAAGAACGTATTTTTGATTAAGATTAAACAAAAATCGTGGAACAGTGAACCTATTGGGGGCGATTCGTGAAGGGCCAAATTTTTATTTTGGAAGAGCTAACCACTCGAGAATCAAAATGAAAATATCTACTTTATTTTTTTCGGAAAATAAAGTAAAATCGTCGTACAGAAACTTAGCAGTGGGTACACAGCCTGTTGTAGGTAAATTAATGACACTTGGAGGCAAACGGAGATCCAGCTTGTGGCCACGTGCTTGGAGAACCTTGGTGACCAGTTTTCTATCCTGCTAAACTTCAAACGTTTAGCATGAAAGGAGAACTCCCCATTTTTTCTTTGGAAATTAAATGTTAAACTTGGGGGTTGTCCGTGGATTTCTTCTGCGACCGTGTGTCAAGAAACCACTAAATGCTATATTTTATTGTTTGCTAGGCCTAAAAACTTGCAAAAATAAATCACATCACCAATTTCTTCGGAAAAAGAGTTAAATTGCAAATGACGGAGTGGAGGGAATTTAAAAACCTTGCACAAACTCAGATTGGAAATAGTCGAAAAGTGAAGGAGCGCACTTTTAGGCTACGAGTTGAAAATGGAGCAGAACGGTATTATAAGCAGAAACTAGTAGACTTAGAATTTTGGAGATGTGGCAAAACTAACACAAGTTTGGAATTAAAGTGTATATGGACTGAGATTTTTAGGGCGAAAATCACTTTGAATTAAAAAAAAAAAAAGAGCTCTGGACGCAATTTGTTGTAAATTTCTCCGAAGCACGGTTTTTTTTTTTAACATTAGTACAAAGTTGGAAGTGCACAATGGCTTTGGGCAATGTATGCTTACCACCACTTCCACGTTCTCAAGTTAACGGTCAGCTCAATGCTAGCGTAGTCTGAAAAAGAGTACGGCTGAAGGGACGCAGAAATGGACCCGTGGTCGATGATTTGGGTGAAGATTTGAATGATTCTTGGAGAGGATCGTGACATTTTAAAGCCATGATTCTAACTCTGAACGAAGCTCATCCCCTCCTAGTTTGCACCCTCAGATACAGGAAAAAAGCATGGTAATTAAGTGATCCATGCTGATTTCCGAAATTGGGGCAGATTCTTGCCCAGTACCTGAAGTATTTCTGGAATAAGTTTTGAGCAGTTAGAAAGCTGTTTAAGACTGAAAACATAAATAGAGGCAATGTCCTTAACCCTACACAGGCCACGAACATAATATGACGTCCTCAATAAATGTCTCTGGGAGACCATGAACGTCAAACGATGTCCATTTGATTTGTGCGATGTTTTTGTTGTCAGTTGAAAGATTTTTTGTGTGTAATTTTTGGAAGCCTGTGTACTATTAACCTTGCTACCAAAAAATGGATGCATTTGTTTTCATTAAAGCACAACAAATTGCACACAAAAAGGTTCATTACAGAATTTGTAACAATTTTAAGTGGACGATGTCAATGTTGTCGTTCCACCAGGAAATTATGGCCTAGGAAAGTTTATTTGTAGACAAATCGTTGCGCGCAAAGGGTTAAATCAATTTTGTAATGTTGCAAAACAAAACGAGAACAACCAGAGGCCGATGCACTCCAGAGGCCGTGCTGTCACACCAGGTGCGACATGTCATCCTTGCTGTCCGCAAGCCCACATGGACAGAGTGGATAGAAGAAGGCAACAACCGAATGTTCAGGATTTGGCTCACGAGTTGTGGAGGTATAGACAGCCTCGACTTTCGACAAGAATGCAGTTTGTTGCCACACAGGGACAGAACAGCCGAGAACAGAAATGTTCAGACTGACTGCCCCTGACTATGTAGGGACCGGGTTTGCAGGGACAATTTTTCGGGTAAGAGTTATGCACGAAATCCTTTTCAAGAATTTGGAGTGAAGCCACCAAAAGTCCCCATGCTAACTTACATCGGGCATCGAGATGAATAATCTTTGTCAGTGTTTCTGGAGGCGCAGTCTAAGTACAACATTGCACTAGGCTTTGAAGAAACTTTGTAAGAAGTCCCATCATTTCCATGGCCATACTGGGTGAAGCAGAAAGATGGCTAAGGTTTTTCGGTCCTTTTTAGGACTGGAAACTTTCGAATAAGTTTTTAATTTGGAATAGGAGTCCCAAGTTATGAGGAGGATTTGAAGCTCGAGCTTGAACACAGGACCCAAGCATCAGATGAACCTTTTTCGCTATGCACAAGCGGTGTGTGGTTGTTTAGCATGATGATGGCTTAATGTAACTCGGTCTGAAAAAAATCAGCACATAATGGAAAATGCCTTTACAGGCAACATCTCCATGGTTGTCGGTTTGATACCCTGTGAGGATTGGGAGGGAAGCTGCGAAAGTCTGTCGATTACGGTTAGCAGAGAGAACGCACCGCCCACCGCCCGACCTCGTACTTACCTGTAGAGCTGCATTTTGCCTGGTCACGTTATGCTCAAGTCACCAGTGAGCATGGAAGCCAACACGTCAAAAGCAAGGCGGTGCTTCTGGCAGGTCAAACCAGCACGGCACCGACACCTACGTTCTCGGATGTGCAACCTGTTAGTATGGCCGCACTCAACCCGAGGGGGTTTCGAGCCAGTAAGTACCAGGTACCTAGAAATACTGGGAAGACATGCTGCCCCAAAAGCAGAAAATGTGCAGAAAACCAGTGTTGCCAAGGAGACAGACCAGTCACACAAAAAAAAAGAAAGCCTTTTGATGGAAGTTGCTGGTTCTCTCAAGAGCAAGGGCATCTATCCAACCAATGTCCAAAAAACGTAATGGACGTTCATTAACCTGTTAAACAAGGTGGTGACTCAGATTGTCGAGCGAAAGCTGGCCTTTAAGAAAGGCTACCGAAACATGTTTGTGCATCAAATGTTATGCTTTTAAGGGCCTAGACGAGGAAACTAAAGGTGCCACTGTACCTTTAATTAATGTTAAAGTGGCAGGACAACCACTCAGTCTTGGAGTGGCAAAAACCACAATCGGATGCAGTTTTAACACCTAAGGTCAGTTTAACTGACTTGAGTTCTGGCCTTACCAGATCTGGATAAGAGCTTTGAAATCTCATCAGGCGCTTCATTTCCGGATTGGAACAGTGATCTCCCAACACATTGAAGGAAGTGGGTTCGTATCAGTAGCTTTTGCTGGAAGGAGACTAACAGAACCGGGAAAAACACAGCGTTTCTGAGCTTGAGATAGATGACTTTATGTTTACCTTGCGCAAGTTTCAGCTTGCGTTGAAAATTTACCGTTTCTCCACGAAACTTACCGTTCGGCCTTGTCATTTTCGAAGTCTTTAAAACGGCCTTCAGGGAGACTAGTTAGGTGGATTCTTGATCTTCAAGGAATGGGTTTTGAAATCTTGTTACAAAGAGGGTTCCTCAAATTAGGCTGAGCTGCAATCTCCAGGATGTGTCAGGATGAAACAAAAAAGCAGCTGAACAGCAGCTGATAGCAGCTGAACCTTACTGATAGCAAGGTGCAACTAGTAAAGGTAACCGAGGAACCCATTACATTCCCAAGTTAGGGCCAAATCTGGAAGGCGCAGGTTGATGACAAGTAGCCGTAGTGCCAGATTGCCAAGTTAGTCATGTCACTGAACATGCATCAGCTGTTGATGGAAGTAGCCCCTTACCAAGGAAGCTCTACTTGCGTGATGGGTTATTGTGTAAAACCTACGTTTCTACGTGCTGTTTGGAAATACCATTACCTGTTAATTTTAGCATTCCTTTCCAGAATGCTGTCTTTCCGTAGAGGTTTTTTGGTTGTACGGAATCGTCCAGCTGCGTAACCCAAGTGTGCGTGCACGGGCACACTGCTCCCTATAAAAACGACGAATTGTAGCTGGAAGCCATATTTTTTCCTCTAGGTTTCACCGCATCGTCTTTCCCGACATCTTTCGTTTCATCGACTGTACAGCAGACCCTAATGTTGTAGTCAGCTCCTTGCCCACTCCTACCGCATCACCGTCAAACTCCTCATCGCATTCAATTCCACCACTTACACCCCGACCAGCATCTAACCTACCGGTTGCAGCCTCCGACTCTTCAATCCACCGCTACCATCCATGGAAGAAATCTTTTGCCCTCCGAGAATCTACGGCTAAGGACAAATCCACGACCAAAGCGGCAACAACAAGCCCTCCGCCTTTCATGCCACTCGATCTTTTGGCACGATCCTCTCACCGCTCTTGCAGCCCACTATCAGACCATACCTTGCCGCCTTTGGAGCAACCTCTCTCCTCGTCACGAATCCACACCCTGATGGACAGTGCCATCCATGAATTCAAGTACCAGAAGTGTCAACCTCACCCAGTGCCACCCTCTTTGTCGCACAACGCTTCCTACACCATTGATTGGGTCCCGGCCTCGTCAACCAATTTTTCCGACAATGTCGCAGATCCACTCTTTAGGCCACGTCAAAGCAGCGTCGTTG
Organism: Lithobius niger; assembly: GCA_023313725.1. Lineage (NCBI taxonomy): Eukaryota > Metazoa > Arthropoda > Chilopoda > Lithobiomorpha > Lithobiidae > Lithobius > Lithobius niger. The sequence continues at coordinate 4,803 of JAHWFP010245972.1, read as the reverse complement.
CCACAGTCTTGTCGAGTGTGGACCTGAGGGGCACCAATGGGCCCACATGAGAAGGACCATGAGACTGGTCGTCGGCGATAGGGCCCGGGCAACTGGTGGCTGCAGACAAGGTGGAAAACGGGTAATGAAGGGTCTTCCATTAAAGTTCGCCTGGGGAAGGTGACGGAGTGGCCACCCTGGGCGCACCCTTGGAGCGAGGCATTGAAGGCCGAACTAGTGAAATCCTGTTTGGAGAGAAAGAGCATGTCCGACGCGGTCGAGACATACAGAAGAAAAAACTATGGATTGACCATCGATGGCGCTTTTATAGACAGAAGATGCACAGTGGATCGCGACGCTGGTAGGGTTCCAAGAACTCTAATCTCTAGATCAAACAGCAAAGCAGAAAGATAGTGCTAAAAGCTCAGGTAAATGATATTTTCATGGCACATAAAAACATCTTTGAATGATTTTGAAAACATTCTTTTATTTCATCCTTGTGCTTTCTTTAAAAATGTTACTGAACGTTTTCCACATCAGGCGCCTCTTGTCGAACGGGTTATTCAGTTTGGCTGCAGAAATGATCTAGGACCGTAGCTACCGGGGGAGGGGGGGGGGGGTCCAATTGCCCCCAACGAAGACTTCCAAGTCTGTGTAAAAAAGCATAATCAAGTTCAAGTTTTTTAATAAATCTTTGATTTTTTATTGTTTTCGTTTGAGTTGGGCTGTAATCGTTGGTTGATTGGGGGGGGGGGGGGGAAAAGTTGTTTTGGGCCAAAAAATTCCCCCCGTCCCCCCCCCATCCGAAGAAAATATTCTTAGCCACAGTGCTGAAATCATGTATGGTTAGCCACACAAAAAAAATCTTACTTTAATTTGTTGGTGGTGAGGTCAAGATTTTCTTAGGGGTTTCGTAAGGGCGGGAGGGGGGGGGGGGGGCATCAAATATTGTGATTCACGAATTCAGATTTCAGTTTCAGACACAGTGATCCGAAGTGAAAACAGCAGAAAAACTCAAATAAACTTTATCGTAAGGTTTCATATACCGTAGTGTTCCTACACTGTTCAGTTCACATGAAACCGAAGCGGAACTTTCAAAATTACAGTAAAAAATAATATAATGTACAAGATAGTTTGCACACTCGCTTACTGTTGGGGGCTACATATTTTAACATTCTTCAAGTCAAGTCAAGTCGTCTCCTTTCTGGTCATTTTATCAGAATTGACATGTAACAGACCCATACTGAAACGTATTGTATACATTCGTATTAGTTCAGTCTTAGTTTACAGAGGATGCCATGTGTTTTTTGTGGGAATTTCTACTCAGCTTTTAGCCTATACCACGCGCCATGGCTGTTTGCTGTGACATGCATATCACGTGATTGGGCTAGTCCAATTAGACGGCCAAACAGCCGTTGTTCTCGTTCGTCATTGGCTAACTCATGGTGGCGTCACGGCAAACAGCCATTGCGCATGGTTTAAAGTTAAACAAAACTAGCTTGTATTTAATTATTCTTTAGCCTAGCTTAGTTGTAATTTAGTATACTTTAGATTTGGGCTGAAAAATGAGAAAAAAATTACGAGATGGAACACGTGGCGCCCTCTGAAAACTCTGACTGAACTAATAGGGACGAATCTAACGTGTTTCAATAGGGACTTTTTAGAGTTACAAATTCTCCCTATAAATTCTTGATTTTATTGATGATACATAAAACACTTTTCAAGATTTCTGATTCAAGTTTTCAGGACTGGTATTCATAACAGGTTTACGTGTGTCTTAGTCTTTGTTGAGAAGTACACCGAACGTACCTTATTTAGCAGTGCGGGAAAGTAACAATTCTTCATTCTTGCTGTGGTGGTCGCTGTGGTTCTTCATTCTTGCTGTGGTTGTCGCTGTGGTTCTTCATTCTTGCTGTGGTTGTCGCTGTGGTTCTTCATTCTTCCTGTGGTTCTTGCTACGACAACCACAGCAAGAATGAAGAATTGCTACGTACTCACGTCTTGACAGGAGGGACTTGTGTGTAGAGTGCCGGGTGGGGAAGGGATTGGATGTCGCACGTCCGGAACTCTGGCCTCCATATTTAGGGTTAAGTGAACTCTTTTTTTATTTGTGTTGTTTGCGCATGGTTACAGACCGTTTAGGCTCAAGTCATTGTTCGTGTCTTCGTGTTCATTGTTGTAAGCGAAGATATATTGTTCGTTGTATTATTGAAAAGCAGTTTGGTTTCGTGCTCAATAAAAGCAAACGGCAACAACAAAATGCCAAGCAGAAGGGCCCTGTGGTGCCTCGTGCTCATGTTAATTGTGGCATGTCAAAGATCCTGGGTTTTCCGCTGCGATGTCTCCAGCTAAATTATCCTTCTCGTCGTCGTGGGACAGATAACCAAGTGTGGGTTCATGCTCCCAAAAAACCAACAACAACAACAACAAAATGCCCAATTTGGGCCCATTCTCGTTAAAACAACAACAAAATGATATCATCGTAATGGGGCAGATAACCCAGTTTGGGTTATCTGCAACAACAGCAAACAAAATGCTGTAATAACTACGCACTTAAAGTGGTATTGTGGTTGATTGGTAAATTTACGCTACTTCTAACTCCCAAACGGCACATTCCACAGTTAAACTACAACTATCTGCAAAATTCAGCTTTATTTACCGCATGGAAAAATTATTTTCGTGCAACTAGTAGTAGCTAGTAGTACGGCAAAATATCGACGTTATTTACGTCGTTTTTACAACACAAGAGAACGTTAATCTGTTATACTAACATTGACTTTTATGTGTCAGGCGACCAAAGTCACCCGATCAAACGAAGTTTCAGCCTTTTTTGTCACGATGTTATTTTATCCTCGGACGTCAGAACACAACCAAAGTACTTTAGCTGTAAAGACAAAAGTATCTAGTGGTCGTCATGCTCATATTACGGCACACGCTAAGATTCAACGATAACATTAACATCTGGCCTATCCAGATAAAATATATGTGAGCATGAGCGTCTGTCTTAATCAGAAACAAAACCCACCAGGGTGAAAGAATGCACAAAGATTGAATTAAAGCAAGCCGTCACATCAGAATAAAAATAGCAGCCACCAAGTTACTACGTGGCGCACTGAGCCCGACTCGTGCACTGACCTTAAAGGTCCAATGAACAATGGCCAAGCTAATCCCACCGAGTGTTAGTTCAAAGGTTAAATGAAAAACCTGACCATTGCTACTTTCGATAGCAATGGTCTAGTTTTTCATTTAACTCCTGAAATAATAGTTGGTGAGATTAGCGTGGCAGTTATTTGTTGGCGAGGGTGATATCACTACTCTGGGTCAGTACATGGGTTGTGCTTGGTGCATAATGTAGAAACGTGGGAGCCATTTTTAATCTGGTATCACTACTTTGATTGACTGAAACGTGGCGGGTTCTTTCAGCCTCATGGGTTTTGTTTCTGATAACATTTCTTTTGTAGGTTTTTGCTTTTGTTACATCTCATTTTTACCAGTGCCCAGTTAGCGGTTTAATCCCAATTATGTGATGAAGCTGCTGCTTTGGTTTATGGCAAGGGATACGACGTGTTTATTCACGGAGTTCTAACCTATAGCCAGTAGCCACCAACCAAGTAACAAGACGCATTGATTGAAATAATGACTTTCTGATAGGTCTTTCAATGAACTTGGCGGGCGCTCCCTAACATGGTCCTAGATAAAAAAAATTATTTGCCAGCATTTACAACGCACGAATGCCTGCAACACAAGCAACACACCAACATTGTGCACCAGCATCCTTTGTAACGACATCAGAAGCGAACCTGGAAATTTCAATTTCCTAACATATAACTTGGCTCATTAAGTAGCTTACACCATTCTTCGTGTTGGTAAAGAATTATTTCATTGTTTAAAAGTGTAGCGTTTAAAAAGGTAATGAAACGCAATATTTTCTTACCTTTCCGTAGAAGAGTAGTACAAGTTATAAATTCAAGATAATCAGTGAGGGCCAGTGCTCGGGTTATTTGCACCTATGAACGGCCAGTAATGTTTATGCAGCTAGTAGTTTTATTCGTAAGCAAAGCTGTTCGATTTGTAAAACCGTGGCACATAATACATAGAGCAATTCAGGCAATTACTAAACGTTTGAGTTATTGGTGCAGGCTCTGCTAGTTATTGTGTAGGATTGTAAACCACTCGGTTCGTGTGTCCTATTTGAAGCCTGCCAGGTTCGCTTTTGATGCCGTCACAGATACAATCGATGCTGGTGCACAATGCTGGCGTGTTGCATGTGTTGTTGGCGTGCATGGATTTTATAAGCTTGCAGTAAAGATGTTTACCTTTTAGTAGGGCGGTTTGGGGCCCAAAATTGGTGTAATTGTTCACTATCTGTGAAAAGCATGAAATTTGGTATGGATGGATGCTCTTGAAGGGCAACTGGAAAAAAAAATAGCTATGATAGCAAGTTCAATACCGGGGTAGGGCCCCCCAAAAAAAGTTTTTTGGTAGTTCAGCCAAAGAAACCTTTTTTTGGGAACCCAACCCCCATCAGGGAGAATTTTGAACTTACTATCGTAGCTATCTTTTTCCAGTTACCCTTCATGTGCATCCATACTACATTTCAAGCTTTTCACAGAAAGTGAACAATTCAATCCGCTAGCCGCCTTACTTTTGTACTCTTGGATTAAAAAGCGTACCAAACAGTTTTAACATTGCAAATGTTTTTATTTTTTAACTTTTTTATCATCATTGCTGCACTTGACATGCTAAACAAAATGCTTAAAACCCAGTCATGTTAAGGATAAAAAAGCTAGAACGTGATGTAAGTCTTTGGGGGGGGGGGGGGGG
>JAHWFP010245969.1:15499-29539 GCA_023313725.1 Lithobius niger | reverse complement strand
TGAGGCTTAATGGCGTGTCGACAGCTTGGTCATTAGCGCCAACCTCAATCACAGTGCAGTGTTCCGGATTGCCACTGCACCACACATTACAGAGATATTATTACAGAGATACTTGTAAGGTGAAAAAGGTGACAACAGCTATTCCGAAAGATGCTCAACAAAATGATTTCACAACAAAATATCGTTTGTTTTTTGTCATATTCCATGTTCAGCCCCCTTAATCAAACAATTTTATTGATTAAACGACTTAAATTAAGAAATGCGACGTAGAATCAAAGTGGAAAGTTAGAATTTCATTGGATAGCGGGGGTTAAATGTTTTAACATCGTCTTTTCATTATTGTTAATTTAGATGTATTTTTTTTATAGTGCTGCGAAAAATGTAATGATAGTGACATTCCAATACACCCATTTTATTTATTTTTTGATTACTTTTGAATGGTGTTATTCGCATACATGCAGCTACGTCATATTCAAATTATTTAGACAAATAAATAAACAAACAAATCAACAAGGGTGTGTTCCTTGACAGGCAAATGGCAAAAAGCATAAAACGTAAGCTGCTCCACTCTTCGGCCAGGAACTATAAATCATTTGGATCTAAAGTAAAAAGTTAAATACTTAGGAATGGCGTTACATCACCTAAAATGAATCAAAGAGAGAAGTAAAGCTGTAAATAATAAAAAGTGGTTCACTGTACTACGTTATTTCCACTGTATGAATTTTGCTGATGAATTATTTCCAATTCACCTGAAATACATTGACCTAAAAAAAAAGCATACTTATTGAGTGCGCGGCGTATCTTGAGTCTTGCAGCATTTGTTGATCGACTACGTCTGCCTGGAGGGGCGGCTTTAACCGACGGCCGCCATTGTTTTTGTAACCATCTTGGATATCAACAAGGCACTCTGCTGCCAAAAACGTACAATCGATTATCTGTGTTCGTTCTGCGGCGAACTCAAGATAGGCTGCGCACACTTTAGATCACCTGGCTTATTCACGAAGCCGTAAAAATGCACACATTTTCTCTTCTTCAATCCTAAATGAACATAGTAGAGCCTATTAACTCAATCGTTATATTTTTCAGTCTTTTAACTTTTTCCAGGCTTCGATGACGGTGTTAGATTGGCTGGTACTGTATCGGCATCCACGTCGACATCGAAACCAAAAATATATACGCAGTAAAAGTCTTTACTGCAAAAGTCAAGGACTCGGAAATTTCTTTTTTAACAACGATTATTTTTTTTTTGTCATAAAGAATGGACGAACATTAACACTGTGTTACGTATAAGAAAAAAGTAAATAAATGATTTTTGTTCTATTGTATTTTGTTATACACTTTATTTACAAAGAATTTTGGACAAGTCATACTTCGATACTCTTTAATTGCTTCTTTGCGGTATTTAAATTCTGTCAGACAATAGAATATTGTTCCAGCGTTTGCTTGCATTCATTGATACTTCAAAGTATAAAAAGAAGATAAACAAAACAAACCGTATACCAGTATACATAATTCACTATTGGCCTTAGGCAGTTTGCTTTGCTGGATGAAGGAACATAATTTTGGACACATCGGACTTCTTTACTCTTTAATTGTTTCTTCGAAGTATTTAAATTCTGTCAGACGATAGAGTATTGTTCCGTGCATTCATTGATACTGCAAAGTATAAACAGAAGATAAACAAAACAAACAGAATACCGGTATAATAATTCACAATTGGCCTTATACTTGAGATTTATTCACCTTTTGCTTAGCTTCTTAGGCAGTCTGCTTTGCTGAATAAAGGAACAGAATTTTGGACGCATCGGACTTCTTTACTCTTTAATTGTTTCTTCGCAGTGTTCAGATTCTGTCAGACGATAGAATGTGGTCCCGGTGTTCACCTGTATTCATTTATACTGCAAAGTATAAAGAAGATAAGTAAAACAAACCGTATAGCAGTATACATAATTCATTAATGGCCTTATAGTTGAGATTAATCGACCTTTTGTTTAGCTTCTTGGGCGGTGTGTTTTGCTAGATAAAGGAACAGAATTTTGGACGCATTGGACTTCGTTACTCTTTAGTTACTCTTCACGGTACTTAAACTCTGTCAGACGATACAATATTGTTTTGGTGTTTACTTGCATTCAATGACACGGCAAAGTATAAACAGAAGATAAACAAAACAAACAGTATACCAGTATACATAATTCAGTAGTGGCCTTATAGTTGAGATTTATCGATCTTCGGTTAGGTTCTTAGGCGGACTGCTTTACTGGATAAAGGAACAGACCGTGCTGTTATGCGATGTATTATCCTCCCGTCATTGTTTGTTATGGATTCACATGCATCGGAGAGCTTTACTGTTTCGATCATCTTACACTGTAAGACAAGATCTAACGGGCGTTGACAAAAGATAAACAAAACAAACAGTATACAGTATACAAACTATACATACAGTGTACCAGTATACATAAGGCCGCTAAAAATTATTTAAGTGGTTCGCGGGAGCGCACGCATGGGTTGTTTATTTTTTCTTAACGCATGAAACGTTTCTTATGACATTGTCTAAAAAATAAAAATCCGATCGCGCATCAGCACTTTCACCAAACATTTTATGGAGCCGATGACCTTATCACCTCTCTGCTTCATTTACATGATAACCTCAAAACGAATCTAAGGGTTGTTCAGAGGTAAGTAACAAGTGAAAACTTAGATATAAAATAATGACTTTTATCAAATATGCAACTGTTGCATACCGATCCTGTCATTAAAACATAGACACCCGCATCTGAAAAATCACAAATAATAAATAATAATAAATCCTTATTTGCTAAAACATTGCTCGAAGTTTACGTGAAACGTGTGTGAGCTGCAAAACAACATCAATACATACACAAAATAAATAACAGTAAGTAAATTAACAATTTCACAATGTTATATTATTAGTTTATCAACTGCTGTACATTTAAAAGAAGCTGTAAGCATGTAAGCTGTAAGCTGTAAGCATGTAAGCTGTAAGCTGTAAGCACGGTTTAATAAAACGTAAAATAAAAAACACCGCTCCTCGCTGGCGTCAATTTCTTTCAGCACCACTACTGGAAACCACTCAATTAATTTTTAGCGGCCTAATTCCCTATTGGCCTATCAATTGAGATTTATCGACCTTTTGTTTAGCTTCTAAGGCGCTGTGCTTTGCTAGATAAAAGAACAGACTACGTGTTATGCAGTGTTACCCTCTTGCCACTTTGTGCTACGGATTGACTGTTTCAGAGAGCTTTACTGTTTCGATCATTTTATACTGTAAAATGTAACAATATTGGTCCTTTGTTTGGTTGCATTCACTGATATTGCAAACCAAAACAGTATACTAGTACATATCATTTATTATGGCCACTACAGTTAAGATTTGTTTTCCGGGCAACTACTTGGGCAGTGTGTTTTTCTGGATAAAGGAACAGACGACACTTTTATACGGTGTTTATCCTCCCACCACTTTTTGTTGGATTGACTGTATCGGAGAGCGTTCCTGTTTTCATCATCTTACACTGTAAAATGTAAAAATGTTTCTCCTTTGTTAGGTTGCATTCATTCACATTGAAAACTATAAACAGAAGATAAACAAAACATTACCCCAGTACACATAATTCACTATTGGGCCTATGCAGTCGAGGTTTGTTGTCCGTGTTCCTTCTTAGGCGGTATGCTTTGCTGGACAAACGAACACTAGACAGCACTTTTATGCCGTATTTATCTTCCCGCCACTTTTGTTGCGGATGGACTGTATCGGAGAGCTTTACTGTTTTTGATCATCTTGCACTGTAAGATGTAACAATATTGGTCCTTTGTTTGGTTGCATTCACCGATATTGTAAACAATAAAGAGAAGATAAACAAAACAAAGAGGAGTGTACACATCTTTTGTTATTGGCCCTGCAACCGAGATTTGTTGTCCGGTCAGATTCTTGGACGGTGTGTTTTGCTGGATGAAGGAACAGAGGACACTTTTATACGGTGTTTATCCTCCTTCGACAGGGCCTTAGGCCTAGACGGCAGTTGCGTGTCGTCGCGTGAAAGAGTGGGAGAAAGCACAAAAAGAACGAATGGGGGAAAAAAAGGGAACAAAAAGAAAGAAAAAAGTCTTTTTTTTTTGTCTCTGTCCACCAAAGGGGCTCGTCGTTGTCGTCTTTTGTGGTCTTGTGCCAACGTCCCTATTACCTCTACGTACGTTACGTTTTATTTTACGAGTGGTCAGATTGAAACGCTGGGTGGTAGTATCGGGCTATATAGGGTGGCCGGACAGCTAGAGCTTTTTCGGAAGGTGGGGGGGGGGGGAGAGGGGAGTGGAGAGGAGGAGGAGAAAGGAAGAGGGTCTCTAAGTACGACTCCTTGCTACCAAACGCACGGGTGTACCGACTTGGTCCGGCCAGCCGGTAACGCATTAGTGTCTTACGCTGTCGGCACAATTAGTCATGGCCAGTTTGCTCGACTACTGGGGAGATTGGGGGGGGGGGGTTCTTTGCTGCCCCTCCCCCTTCTCCTCCCCTTACCGGTCCTCTTCGGTTTGGCCATCAGGTATTCAGGGGTTTTTCGCATTGGTCCTGATAAAGGGAGTCGAAATCTGTGGACTGGAAGGAACGGCTTTTGCTTGGACAGCCTCAGCCGTACCTTGTAGCCCTAGCCTTGCCTTGCTTTCCTCTTTCTCGCGTTACACTCTCTCCGCTTGCCGCTGCTGCCCCAAACACTTCCCCAAACCCAGAAAATGACCAAGAATGGGCCGTGTCAGTTGGTGCAAGCAAGCAGGCAAGCAAGGTCGGTTCCTGGTCTCGGCTTCACTCCCCCCCCCCCCAAACCTCCCCTCCCCTTGGTTCCCCCTCCCCCGACACCCCAAAGCACCCCTCAGCCCCATGCACCAAGGGAACTAGCCATACCGCGTGGGATTGATCGGTATGTCAGCCGGGAGCTGTTGCAAACAATCCCGTGACTTATGGGAATGCTGATGTAGGCAGGTATCCCTTGCTTCTCCCTCTGAGCCTTCCATCTCTCCTCCCACCAACCCCCTACATAGCTCAATAGAGAATCTCACCGCAGCATGAAGCTTTGGTGGCGCATTTTGGCTCCGACTGGGCCAGTGTAGGAAACGGAATTCTCGCAAGCCATTCTTTGCCTCTTCGCGCCGTGCACTTAGAAGGGCCTGTAAGACGTGTACTTTCGAGGCAGATGCCAAGAAAAGCTCCTCGAAAGAGGCCCATATTTTATTCCTAATGCCGTAACGCAAGTGGTAAGACTGAATTGTTAAGGCAGTGGACTGGACAAAAGTAGGATTTCATTTTCGAATTAGTTCAAGGAGATCCCTAGCTGAAGCAGACTCAAAACAAAGACGAAATAAACCAGTTTCGCATTTAGTGGAAGTTCATTAAGTGTGCGTGAAGATGAGTTATGCATAATTTTAGGAAATTTGCTTCACTGATAAAAACTCATTGAGATCGAAGGAATTCGGTGTCAGATTTTCCTGTTTCGTACTTCGATGGCAGAAGCCTACAATTTATATATATATATATATAAACATTTACAATTTTATAATTGTTTTGTATTTTTTGTACCAACCTTTTCACCTGCTGTGTGTTGCTTTGGGTGCAAACAAAAACCTTTCGCAACGAGGCGTCTCCCACGCTGGAACAATCTAAGCTGTGTATTGCCATTTCCAACAAAGCAGTTCTGTTAATGAACCAAACAGTCAGCACTAAACCTGGCCTATGTGAGAATACAATATAGTCTAATCTGAGAAACGCAAGTGTCATTCCTGGTAATCAAATCCAGACACCGTAAGCCTTGTACTTCGAAGACAAACGGTAGGAAAGCTCCTCGGAAAATCCTAATACTTTTATCCTATTACTTACAGAGAGAGGTACGACGTTAAAACGGAATTATTTACGATTTAGTTTAATTAATTGAACCCATTAAAGACGAGACAAAAAAAAAATAAACTAGTTGATTATAAGCAAAAATTTTTAGGATTGAGAGGAGAATTTGTAACTCTAAAAAAATCCCTATAGAAACGCGTTAGATTCATTCATTCCTATTAGTTCTGTCTGACTTTTCAGAGGGCGCCACGTGTTCCACCCGCTTATTTTTGCCCAATTTTCAGCCCAAAATCTAAAGTAAACTAAATTAAAACTAAGCTAAACTAAATAATAATTAAATACAAGTTAGTTTCGTTTAGTTTAGTTTAACTTTAGGATGACAACTGAGTAGAAATTTCAACATAAAACTCATGGCGCCCTCTAAAAACTTAGACGGAATTAATAGGAATTAATCTAAGGCGTTTCAGTAGTGATCTCAGTCACAAATTTTCCTCCCCAACCCTAGAAATTCTTGCTATAAAATATAATTTATTACCATACAAATTGGTAACAGGAATCAGGAAGCAATGGTTGTCATTCACCAACCCCTGTCTTAAAAAGATTTAAAATTTACAACGAAAAACAGATGAGAACAATGGTAATAGTTAATCACTTAATACTTTATCACTACTTAAAGATTTCATGTTTACAAAAACATTTAATATACAAAGAATAATCACTATTAAAAATCAAAGATAAATCAATAGTTTTAAAATTACGTTTAAAACGCTGAAGGCTAATTGAGTTTACCAATTCCAATGGAAGGTTGTTTCACGGCTTTACCAGTGCTTTATGCACTTACGTTTCCTCGGAGTGGCATGACCCGGATTCGAACCGGCTAGCCAGTTCGTCCCCAGCTCATTTACATAGCACTTACAGTTAGCTGGGAACAAACTGCGCAACCGGTTCGAATCCGGGTCATGCCACTCCGAGAAAACGTAAGTGCATAAAGGTGGCTTACTGAACTACGTTATTTCTAGTGTATAGTTTTTTTCTGAGGGTTTATTTCTAATTTTCCTTAATAGTACACGATGTTTACACAGCAGAAACAGTAAAAATACCTTGAATGTGACCAATGCGGGAGAAACATCGAGGGGCAAAACCAATAATAAGTAATTGAAAATGGTACTAAACCGTCGTGGCAATCATCGTAATGGGATGGTCTATCTGAGAATAGTTTCTTTTTACCCAATCAGTCTGGTTGTAAGTTCCCATGTTCTTTTTTCTTCTTAGGCTGATTTTTGCTGGTGTGCCATTTTGTGTCATTTACTACTACTTTAGTACGATACTTTTGCTGTTTTTGTTTGTTGAAGTACGACGTCACTGGGCTATTATCGTCATTACACGTTGGTTTAGGCTGCAATTAACCTTTAGCTCTTCCATTTACACTCTGACATTTACACTCTGACATTTACACTCTGACATTTACACTCTGTGGCTCTTCAGACGGATTAAACGGAACTGAAGAGGGTTTTTTTCGCTTACCGATATGGGTGCCGTGCTGCAATCAACCTGTCTATTTAATCAACATATAACCAATATCGTTCATAAAGCTTTCAAAATAATAGGTTTTCTAAAGAAATCCCTCTGTTTTTGCGTAACTGATGTTAAAACCATTGTTCTTGTATTTAATATTATTGTTCGCAGTGTATTGGTGTATGCGTCAGTTGTTTGTCGTCCATCATAACAGTATTTTTTTTAAAAATGAACTTGAGCGTGTACACCGTAACTTTGTATTGGAATTAATCGAGACAACTAGTAACACGTAAGAAGAACTGTGTGAAAATTTGAAATTTCGTCATAACAACATTTCCGGAGATCTATTAACCTAAACTTTTTACATAGCCTAGTTCATAACAAAATTCATTGTGCTGATCTCTTAAAAGACCTGTATACACGTTCCATCAGTTTCCATTAAAATTAAAACAATTTTTTTTTGGTATTCCTCACGTCAGAACTGAATACAAAAAAAAGGATTTGGCATCAAACTTTTCCACAATTTTGCAACAGACAAATCTGTAGTATCGGTTAGCACTTATTACTTCGCAGCTCTTCAGCAGAATCAACCCTGTCATCACCCCTTTTGTTTCATACCTCGTGTTTTTATGGTGGCTATTTGTTAGGTTTAGGTGGGACTTAGCCTTGTAGCTCTTCAGCTATGTTATTTTGGCTGACATTTACTCTCTATCTGTAGCATCGGTTAGCTCTTAATTTGCAGCTCTTCCCGCAGAATCACCCCTGTTATCACTCCTTTTTTTTCATACCTCATGTTTTCTGATGGTTATTTGTTTGGTTTAGGTTGCCCTTAGCCATGTATATCTTCAGCTGTATTATATTGGCTGACATTTTCTCTCAATCTGCAGCATCAGTTAGACTTTACTTTGCAGCTCTTCAGCAGCATCATCCTTGTTATAATCCCTTTTGTTTCACACCTCATGTTCTTCTGGTGGTTATTTGTTTGTAGCTCTTTAGCTGTCTGCTGTGTTGCCGGTCTATATTACCGCAACGTGCGTTTAAGTCTGAATGAAAAATGCGACTGTGTTGACACGCCCTTACTTATACACACTTTTGCTCTTCTTTCCACATACTTACTCCCTTCCTTCGTACGGTCTTTGATTGTAAACCTCATTGAGTAATTTTTCCCCCATCCTACGACCAGGCGAATATGCGCGTCAGTTCAGGACAAATAAAGGACGAAAATGTATCTTTTTAGTGTTCTTTCCTTTTCATGCTGCATTCGTTAAAAAAAAAATCTCCCCTCCTTCACACACACAAAAAAAAAAATCCATCTCTAGTCCACCTTGGCTCATTTTCGACCAAGCTCCTTCCTCGTTTCCCAATATCATCGACTTAGAACCTTGCCGACAGAATTTCTGTCGAAGAAGAAAAAAAAAATAAGAGAAAGTCCTCGTTTTTTTGGGGGGGTACGTTTACCAATGAAACTTTCTTTCTTTCCGCCAAGGAATCTGAACGTCATAAGTAGACTATCCGACCCGTTTGCTAAGGGAGTGAAAGTACCTTCTTCCATCCACCTTCGGTCCCCCCCCCCCTCTCCGTGCTTCCACTTCCCCCCTCAGCCTCTTCCCGACCTGTTCCATAGGCATGGGCTGTACCTTGGTTCCACTCTCAAGAGAATGCCTAATTCACCAAATGAGTCTGCCCGGCAAGCGAGACTGTTGCGATATTATTAGTGTTTCGTAATGAGGTCCATTAAGGACTGGGCTAGTTATCGGTGCCAAATTGAGTCTTTTGGAGAAGTTTTCGTGCGGTGATGGCGGAGGTGGTAAGACGAAGCGCCTAGCTCCGGCGTACTTCTTACAACCCAACCGTATCTTTAGAAGTAAATGATAAGAACCAAAGTACATGCCCTTAGACATTGCTGCATTATCGTGATTATAATACCCAGCAGTGAATGACGTCTTGATAATTAATGGCAGACTCATTTAATCTTTGCCCTCATTTAAAAAAAAGAAAAAACTAGAATTAAGGAAGGAAACTGGGAGAATAGAAAAAAAATGGTATCAAATTTTCCTATTTCATTTTCCCGTGTTTAGCGTGGGATTACGGAAACTGAAATTCAACCTTTATGCCAACGTAATGAAAGCCGTTGGTTGCAGTTACATAGGATTTAATTAATTTTTAAAGAAGAGTGTATAATGTTACTCGTTCTCCTCCGACGAGTGGTGGTATTCCAGACGCAAAGCTAATTTGTTAACCTTTAAATATTACGGGTCGTCTAATGAGGATTATTTGTTAAACATTAAGACAGACCTTGATGGAGTTCCCTCTTTTGATGACTTACAGTGGTCTCATTTCCCACTGAGGACATTAAGTAATTGAAATACAAGCAGAAGGAAGGAACGAGGGAAGGCTATGAAAGACAGGGTATGTCAACACAACGGGTGTAGAAGTATAGGATGGTTCGTGTATAACTAAGAAATCAGGGTTATAAACGGGACAGTGAGAAAGCCAAATGGGCTCGATAAGTGTAAAATAAATACTCCGGCGTTTTTTTTCAAAGGTCGTGGGTTTGATTCCCCGCTCAGGCAGTCTGACATTTAGTCCCAAAGGCAACGTAAATAGGTTTGCATCCGTATTTTTTAAACTAGAAATCAAGGTTGGTACATATTACGGTGACGGACTGATTGAGTGGGTTGTCATGGTGTGTAAACAGACCACCAGTTTCCGTACCACTGCTCTCGTGTTTACCAAAATGTGTGTGGGGGGGGGGGGGGGGGGGGGGAGGGGGGGTAAGCTGTAATGGCGCGTCGACAGCTAGGTTATTGGCATCAACCAAAACCAGCAGGCTCGTATTTTCCACAAAATTCTGGGAATAGAATGTATATTTTATTGTATTTTTGTTTGATCGTTTTGATTACATTTTGTAATTTTCGTCTCGAAGCTATTTGAAATACTCGTTCCAAAATACATGTACGGACAACTTAAAAATTATATTTCAGATAGACAACATGGATTTTGTGAGGGAAGATCCACTACTACCAATTTGTATAGTTTTTGAGGTTATGTGATACAGGCAGTGAATGAGGGAAACCAAGTTGATAGCATCTATACTGACATCTCTAAAGTAATCGATACCGTAAATCACGATTTCCTTGTTCAAATATTGAGCAAAATAGACTTTCGCGGATCTGTTTTTAAAATAGTGTAAGTCTTACCTAAACTATAGACAGCAGAGAGTAGGCCTCAGCAGGGTGATATCCCAAAATAATCCATTTTTTTCCCTGGGTTCCACAAATCTCTGCGTTGTGACCTTTATTTTTCATTATTTTTATCAACGATCTTTCGATCTCTTTAAATAAACACAACCTCGCACTCTTTTTTTATGCGCACAATCTGAATATCTTTTTTTTAAATTACATCTTAAAATGACCAATATATGCTACCAGCTGCTTTAGATTGTGTTTCAGGATGGTGTAGAAAATAGGGACTTAAATTAAACATTAATAAATGCCACGTTATTACCCTTCATTCCCATTCATTCATTCATTCATCGAATCCCTATACTTTTTCATACACACTTGATCAAACGGAACTAAAGAGGGTTTTTTTCGCTTACCAATTTGGGTGTTGTTCTGCAATCAAACTGTCTATTTAATCAACATATAACCAATATCGTTCATAAAGCTTTCAAAATGATAGGTTTTCTAAAGAGATCCCTCTGTTTTTGTAACTGATGTTAAAACCATTGTTCTTGTATTTAATATTATTGTTCGCAGTGTATTAGTGTATGCGTCAGTTGTTTGGAGTCCATCGTAACAGTATTTAAAGAATGAACTTGAGCGTGTACAGCGTAACTTTGTATCGGAATTAATCGAGACAACTACACGTAAGAAGAACTGTGTGAAAATTTGAAATTTCGTCATTACGACATTTCCGGAGATCTATTAACCTAAACTTTTTACATAGCCTAGTTCATAACAAAATGCATTGTGCTAATGTCTTTAAAAGCCTGTATCCACCTTCCATCAGTTTCAACTAGGATATAAAAAAAAAAATTTTTTTTTTGCTATTCCTCACGTCAGAACTGAATACAAAAAAAGGCTTTGGCATCAAACTTTTCCAGAATTTTGTTGCAACAGACACAACCTGAATCCTTTCACGACATGTTTAAGGTGGAAAGCAACCATTTCATAACTGCAGTGATGTACGCACTTCTTTGTTGTCTCTGCCTCCCTCCTTGATCCTATCATGGGGTTTTGTAAAAATAAATTAAAAATAAATAAATAAATAAATTACGTAGGCTCTACTTGATGACATACTCTGTGTAGGTGAAGTCTTTGCAAGCTATACCCGGCAGGATAATTTCCATCGAACTTATGCTTTTTCAGGAATAAACTTATGTATATACACATAATAGTTTATCCCTTAAAACACTATACGTTCTATCGGAACTTATCTTGCCGAAAGCCTTTCAATGACTTAACCTACACAAAGCAATTCAACAATATATAACTACAACAATGAAACAAAAATACAAGGCAGAATTGAACAGTACAAAGAGAAAAAAAACAATAATACCATTCGAAGGGAGAATATACCGTCATAATTCTCTAGCGGCAATTGACCAATGAGAAACCAGTGAATATCAGCCACCAACCAATCAAGCCCCCTTAACAGGAATAAAACGAGCACCGTGTATTTTGTCAAATAAACTGTCAGCTTCGTTATACCGCTGTGTTGTTTTTACGATAGAAGTGTCTGTTTTCCTATCCTCCGCCACATAACGAAAGTATGACAGAGCTATATTTGTTGCTCCTACACCAATTTCTAAACATATATGACGCAAGATTTGACTTCCCAGCGATGCGCGATTCATCTTCGGTTACCAGTTTCGGAATGCAACTCTGGGATGGGAACATTCATTGATAAAAAAAAAAAACTACGCATCGTTGTATTACTACTGAAACAAATTTTATGAAGTGTATTCCTGTAATAACCACGTTTGAATGATGTTCTGTACTTTCACAATGCTAAGTTGATTCATTAACTCATTATGGATATTATTAAATAATTGAGAATTGTATTAAGCTCTTCATTTTTTCCGTAGTTATTCAAAACCTGAAGGCCGTTGTATTTGTTGGCAGTTTTCCTTAGTAATTTTGCTTCTTCTTCATTTAGGCTACTTCCTTAAATTGAGCATTAAAAAATAATTTATTGTCACGTAATATAGTCTAATATTCCAAATCTTTTGATTTCAAAAGATAGTTTTTTTTAGCATCAATGTTTACTTCGATTTTTAACAAATTCTGAAACAGATTCTTGTTGTGGACTCGTAAGTAATAAGTGGAGAATGCAGAAACATCGTAACACTCGCCCTTGGTGAAGTTTGCATCATTCATTAAATGATGAGAGATATTATTAAATAATTTGAGAATATTGTATAAGCGGTACAGTTTTCCCCGTAGTCATTCAAAAACCTAAGGGTCATTGTATTTGTAGGCAGTTTTCCTTAATAATTTACTCATTTAGGCTACTTCCTTAAATTCAGTTTAAAAAAATAATTTAAGTATGGTAACGTAATCACGTAAATAGTTGTCTAATATCTTTTGCTTTAAGGAAATATTTTTAGCATCAATGCTTTCTTCGGTTTTAAATGAAATTTTAAAACAGTTTCTTCTTGTGGGTTCCCCACGTAATAGGTGGAGATTGCAGAAACATGGTGAAACGAGCTTTTGGTGCAGTTTGCAGCTACCTAAATGTATTACGGTGAAGCTCGCTAGTCAATTTGTTCGTTATGACACCGTTAACGTGACAATTCCACGTTTTGTTTTCTTTTACTCTCTGCTATAGTATGTTCCACATTATGTTTTCAGAAAACTGACCGGATTTCGACTCGTTTCCTTGCACTAAGAGTGAAAAAACATGTGGATATCACATTTGTACACTCAACAAAGTTACTTTTAGAGTTTACGAATGGGATGTTTACGTATTTTTTGCACTCGTAGTGGAAGAAAATGTGGCGTCATACAGTCAGTTTTCTGAAAGCATAATGTGGAACAAAGTATAGCAATGGCAAAGATTTTAAATCGTAAAGATGAGACAAGAAATCCTTTTCTGGAGTAAAAGTTACTTCCGGTGTACGTGATGAGCCGATTACGACGTCACACATGGTGGGGGGTGGGGGGGGGGCAGGAAATGGGTTTGACGGAGCGTCGACAGCTCATTAGCTCCAATCTCAGTCAACCACTGCACTTTGACTGAGGTTGGCGTTAATGACCTAGCTGTCAACATGCTGGCCAGAGGGTGTCTATATTCCATCATTAACGACGAGTTGGTGCGCCGCAGTGAACCAGTTAGTAGCAGTCGCTCAGAACGCATCTTCGCCCTTATCTATTTTTAAGCCCTAAACAGACTGAAGGAAATCTGATGCGATCCGATAGGTTACAGCGTACCAAAAAAGTCAAAATCACTTCATACGTAATTAGCTGAAATAGTGTTTGCCGATAAGTATTTGTGTGTTTGGCGCACCATCTCGCTCCACGTCGCATCAGAATTCGACCCAGTCTGGTCAAGGCTTTCAGCCCTAAACAGACCGGCTGCTCGAAGCTGCATGGTGTTGCTGGATGGTGTACCAAAGACGTCAATATTGATCGATAAACGCAACACCAACCATAGAATTACAGCAATATTGACCT
>JAHWFP010245968.1:0-10132 GCA_023313725.1 Lithobius niger | reverse complement strand
CGTTTTGATTGACACGAACTTTCATTAGGGGTGACAATTTAAATTCTGTAAGTTGGTACTTGACAATTTGAAGCCGTTTAATTTCAATGAGTAGGGATTTGTTACGTTGGAACTAAGTGTGTCTGAAGTCCTGTTATTACATCATTAGAAGTGAAGACAGGTTCACCAGAGTTCGAAGTATGTCGTCTGTACCTAAGGGTCTTCTTCTCGAAGGCATTTGAGGCATACTTGGGAGTCAGGAGGCTGCTAAGTACATCATTAAGATCGTTGGGGCATACCATTAGTCTCGTTAATTAGCATACAGACAAACGCTGTCAACAACACAGTTATTCAACAAGGTCCTAAACATTGCTAATGACGACGGCCGCCTATTACACTATACACTATATTCTTGCTGGCAGTAATATTTCGTCTGAGCGATGAGCCGTCAGCGACAAACTTCTTATTAATGAGCTCCTGTCGTATTTTGTGTGCGTTTTCATTTTTTTTTGTCATGATCGGAAAAATGTTTTTTTGAATTCCCCAATAATCATGACGAATCCATTACGGTTCTTGATTGGTCCTTGGTTCTTGCGTTTGTTCTGTTTGTCCTTTGTAATATAGGGCAACCCCTGTCCCCCTCAAAAAAAAAAATATAAATAAATAAATAAACGAAATCGATCAATGATTTGCAAAATACATTTCAGAGGGTTTTGGTTCACTTCACAAACACTCATTTCACAGACACGATCGCTTCACAGCAGTCCTTTCACAAATATTCGTTTCACATACATGCATTTCACAGATATTGTTTAACACATTTTTAATTAACTTTCTAATGATTTTTTATATTTTTAATACTTGCTGCTTACCTTTCAAACAAGATGATCGCCCCATAGGGCCGCCACCATCTTGAAACCAAGATGGCTGCCACAATTTTGAATCCAAGATGGCCACCCCACAGGTCGCCGCCATTTTGAATTTAAGAAAATTGAGATTAAAAAGTGGAACTTTTGCTACAATTCAACTATACGCAAATATAACCTGAATTCTTGCTTTCTGTTTGCATGTTGTAATAAAAAAACGAGAAACCACCATCTCCCCTCCCCCTTACGGGTCCTGTAATTCTCCGCGAAGCGCTTATTACATGGATAAGGGTAAGGTGCGTTCACTTAAATCCTATATTATAAACCAAAGTCTCATAGCAGAAATGAAGCAACCGCAACGACCTCCGGAAGGGGAACAATGGCTTGAAGTTGAAACTGGCACATTGTTGCTTCGACTAACAATTATCCTACTAACCAAACACCGTGGTAATCTCAAGGGCAAGTATTACATGACGTCATGCACACATCTTTTTCACACGGTACGCATCGCTTAAACCACAGCGAAAGACTGGGAGTGGGGGGGGGGGAGAGGGCTATTACCATTAAGCATACGATTACGCATTTACTGAACCTACAAGGTACGTTTTTTCTTTGGAGAAGATGGGAGCAAGAGAGAAGAAGAGAGGGAGAGGATGGGAGTAAAAGGGGAGTACTCCACTCGCATTCAACCTTAAGGCCACACCTACCGAAAACTGTGAAACAACCACGGGTGAAACAAAACCACGGATGTATGAAGCCGGGTACAACTGCTAGTAATGAATAAATCACAAGGTTAAAAGATAAAAGTATGAAACTGTATTAAAGACTGGCCTTATGAGGACTCAAGATCTAGACACATGTCAGTGTGTCGCCTCCAAGTAACAGTAGATCGTCCAATTGTTAAAAGATTGATTTTTGATAATAAAGAGGCGGCCTTACTAGCACACTGTGTCTGCTGAGTATGTCTGCTGACTGTAAGCAACAAAAAGCATATTTTATAGTGTTGAGCAAAAATATCCGGCCGAAATCAAATTGTGGAATCTGTAAAGGGAAAGTGTCTACCATTCATGGAGAGAAAGATTCATCAATAACGTTCATGATCTGTGTAGATAAGTAGCTAACTAGTTAGTTAGCTAGTGACTAGGAAAGTTTTTCCCATAACTCTTTGCTTATGGCTAGCAAAAAATTAGGAAGGCCAACACAGCTGAATGTTTGCACACGAATGCATGGTGAACAGAACATTGTCCTTTTGTTGTTTTGGAGCTTGTAGGGGTCAGAACAAATGCGTGGGAATGTTCTGAAATTCGCAACCAACGAATTTAAATTTCGTTTCATGCCATGATGCAAGGAAAGATTTCAAGCAACAATGGCTTGGACAATCAACCCTGGTCCTAAGATTTATTGTAAAATTCTGGACGAACTAAAAGCTGAAATGTAACGAAAGTCGAAATATTCAGTCATTTGCGTTGCCGTGGATTGCGTAAGCTTAAATGGATGCATGTTAGAACTTGAACTTTATTACTCGAGTTCTAAGACCCCAACATACACGAGGAAAGGGGGGAAAGATAATTACCAAAAAAAAAAAAAAAATGCTTTGCGGTCTGATGTTTTAGTAACAGTCAACTTCAGGGATTTCTGCATGACAAAATTTGAACGAAGAAAGCAAGCGAGAAATCCTCAATTTGACGCATGTAATGGCTAATTATTTATAGATATAAAATTACTAAAGAAAAAAGATGAGCTGGACATACGACGGTGTGACCGTTTGTACGTTCACAGTCCTAAGTTACGTGTGTCAGTTAACTGCAAGTAACTAAAAGTGTATCTTATCATGTCGAGGGTAAATTCCAATTTGGCCCAAACCTCTGCACATTGTAGAAAATGTAAGGCAAACGTGCAGGGATAAACAAAACAACTGAAGAGGAATTCGCTGATGCCAAGGAATCGCAGAAGAAACTCAAGTACGAGAAGCAATGATATACAATAGCCCAAACCGTTTCAATTTGGCTGATGTAACGGTTAACAGGGCAATGGCAAACGCGAAAATGATCAATGTGAAACTTTGCAGACATAAAATTCTTCAACAAAAAAAAGGTAGAGATGAATATAAGACGGTGTCACCATTTATACATTCACAGTCCTATGAAAGATTTGGCATCCATCCAAAACCAAAATTGGTGTAAAGAGGAGTAGCTAAATTTCCAAAAAATGTCGGCCTTTAAAAGGTAGTGATGTCTTCAGGGAAAGGCCGCCAAGGTAACTCCTATTAGCCAAGTTAATCGCACCGAATAATACTTTGGACGTTAAAGGAAAACGTGAAGATTGCTACAGCAGTTATGGTTTTGGGTGGATACACTAATCTAAGAAAGAAAATACGACTGTAGTGACTGGAGCTCAATCTCAGCAGGGCTTTCCTCGAACTCACTCAATTTGGAGACATTATGAGTTTATATGAAACAAAAATTTGCCTTTTCCTATCCAAATCTTAGCCGAATAGCATACAGTAGCCTTAGGGCCAAAATTGGGGACCTCAACCCAACCCCCAACTATAAAAAGTCACTGTTTGGGGAAAATGCATCCCAGTGCGGAGAATTCCAAAAAGCAAAACAAAAAAAGGACTTTAAAGATCCTCCCCCTCAACATAAATTCCCAGACCTGCCCCTGGGGCCTATGTTTCACACAGTTTGTTGTTCTTTCGGTTTGATGTCTTGATAAAACACATTAAGATCTTCGGCACGTTTTATCTCCTCCCATCAGCTAATTTGATCGACAACATCCTCTCCATATTTTAAAAAATAAAATGATTCTATGGTCAGATATAAAAAAAAAACACAAACTTTATCACTCCATTTAATTACATCTGGAAACTCGTACTTCGAGGGCCACTGACTACTTCCGAGAAAGATTAATTTCTTTTTGCTGTTATAATTCACCAGCTAACCAATTCTACGGCAGACAAAAAAAAAATGTGTATATAATATAGTAGTTACAAATATGGCAGGAGCTTTTACGGTCTGTTATTATATGCGCTATCAGCAATTGGCAATAAAAATGGAATTCTTACTGAAGTAGCTGCCTGTAGCCACCTGGCTTTGGCTACCAAGTTAATCGATAATATTACAAACTTCACAGCACCCCCAAACTTTCTGGGTCATACAATTTAATCGCTAAATCGATGTTTGGGGGTGAAGAGTAATGAGCCAAATGAATTCAAAGGACACGCCCCCTCCCGACCACCGAACAAAATAGCTATCCCAGGCAACTACCTTCGGATTCTGTAAATAAAAGGAATCACAGCAGGTTGGTGCAATACACGGGGGGTGGGGGTGGAGGAATTCCCAAAAAATATTACTAACAGGGGCGATAAATTATCTTTTCTAGCTCTTATAAAGGCTGTAAATACTTAAAAAAAAGTCCTCAAATTCTTTTTTTTTTGGGGGGGGGGGGGGGGGGGAGGGTGCGCCAAATGTCCCCCCTCTCCACCCCCAATTCGATGACGTCAATAGGATGCGTGTTTCCTTGTTCGTCGGTATGTTTTATTATGTTTCAAATTGAGGCAGGGGAAACTGTGGGATTGACCCTCAAAACAGGGTTTTGTCTGTAAAGCGTGTAGTGCTTTTGTGTAATGATTTTTCCATACAGACCCTCGGAACGGAGAAGCCTTGTAGATATTTTGCCAGTCTTGTCAAAAATACACTCGACTTGTCCGCGTATATCATCTAAGAAACATGAGAGGCAAAAAATTTGAGGTTTGATAATTTTTTGAAATAATAATAATATATAATAATAATCAGTTTAACCCGAAGGACAAGGAGACAGGCAGGGATTGAGGCTAACAATGCCGTTCCTGAAGATGGTTATGTTAGTATGCTCGTTTTAGAAATTTATGGAGGAGTTGCCTGGTGACCAAGCCTCTGACGGCAGAGACGGAGGGTGCGGACCCCGTGTCCTCTAATACATGTTTGGGAACGATCGTCCTGGGTGGGGTAGACATGAAGGAAATGAAAATGTGACCTCGAAATTGTTGATTATCCCCCTTCAAGGTGTGAAAAAAATGCCTTTCCCCTTCACGCCAAAAAAGTAAGCTGAATCCCCCCTCCCCTACTAAAAGTAGCCTAATCCTTTTTTATACCTATTGCGACTGTTTGTAGATGATTTCTTGTAGGAAAGTTAAAGCAGTGGCGTAACGTATTTGGTCTTGGCCCCTACGCAAAACTTCTGGATTGACCTCCCCCCCCCCCTCCTCCCTGAAAATGGCAAACCTAATGTTCATGAAACCTGTAGCATGTAAACTTTAGGAATATTATTGATAAACTCCAAATTTAAACAGTTGTGGCGAAACCATGGCGGCATCACTTATATTAGTTTTGGTTTTGGTTGGATATCACAGCTTACCGTCGATTTACTAGCTCTATAGAAAGCGGCCCTCTTTCTGACGAAAGAACGAGGCTGAATTTAAAGTGTTCTACAAAACATCAAAAAATGAATTCTTTAAATCACTTTGCAATATGATAACTCCTCAAAACAAAGCTTGTTAAGTTTGAACTTGTGATATCAAACGTCAAGATCTTTTGCCAAGACTTCACTCCACCGACTAGATTGCAAACGTTAAATGAAATAATTGAAAATTGCGTCGCAAACAATTTTCATATATTTCATTTAACCTTCGAACTATTACTCGGTGGGATCAGCTTGGCGAAAGAGCTTGGCGAGAATCCTTAAAAGTTTTGTTTTGGAGTAGATAGTTGCTTACAGTTAACAGACACATGTCTGCTATAGTGAGGCCGCCTCTTTATCATCAACAATCAATCTTCAACAGCCGGATATCTACTATAGGATGATCTACTGTTACTGTGGCGACACACTAGCGAGTGTCTAGATAGTGTCATTGAAGCCATCATTTTCCGTACAGTTTTTTTTTAATTTCAAAGATGTTGTTTAACACTTTTTTAATTAAATTTCTGTAATGATTTTTTTATATTTTTAATACCTGCTGCTTACCTGTCAAAAATGTATGGTAGCGTGCGCTTTCAGTTTATTGCCAACAATCATTCCGTCAAGTTCAAGTTTCATTAAGAGAGAAAAAATATCCCACAGATCCCAGATCAGGTATACTGACATGGATTTTTCCAGGGCCTTCTTTCCAGTTTTAAAACAAACTCTAATCGACTTACTTCAAAGAACCTGCTTGAACGATCATATACCACTAAGCCACCGTGATCATCGCCATGAAAGTAATGTAATATCTTAATTTGCTAGCGCCTAGAATGAAAGTTAGTATAATGGTGATTATTACGATAAGGAGGTGCCGTGTAAGGCCCGACGTACACACCCGTTTTTTTTTTAATGTGCGTTAACGCTGCGTTACCGTATTTGCGGTGTGGTTTACGTGACATCTGTTGTGTACTGCACACACACCTGCGTCGATGTTGCATTACCGTACGTCCATTCTGCGTTCGTTTTTCCCCACAGCACCGCAACGTCAACGCAAACGCACCTCCAGTTTCTCAGTACCGTGTGTGATTTGAGCGGCGCACACATCTGTTATTTATCGCCAAAGTGTTACCAAAAATGGCGTCCAATCTCGAAGAAATTGACATGGAATTGTTTATTGAGAGAATAAAGAACTATCCTGAAATATGAAACGTTGCTGCAGAAATAATTGAAGTTTCATTGGGAAGTAATTAAAGAAATCGTCCGAATTTTTTAGTTAAACTGCGAAGGATGTATAATATCTTCCCCTGGTACGTCTTAAATCAGTATGTGAATGTACCAAATATCGTCTCATTGGTTTCACAATATATATATTTTTTACACGAGGTTAGCAAAATGGTTTGGCGGCCGAATGCGTACTGACGTTATTTCGCAGTCATGTGTGCATTGATTGCTATGTCAACGCACGTTAATGTGTGCATCGGGCCTAAGCGGTACGTAGCAAGCTTCGCTGCGTGCCCCAACTGCACTAGCCCTACACTGGGTGCTGTTGGACGCATCGTTTGCAATACTGGTGTGTTTTGGTAGCTCGTGTGTACGTTCATGTTTTACCGACCTAAGTTTTTTCAATCACATTTTTGTGCACACGGGCTAAGATACGCTAATTTTCGTTCGCTTTGCTCACTCAATCAGCGCATCCCCTTCAGTCGTTCCTCCCTTGGTTAGCGTGAATATACGCAATGAACAATTGTCAGCCAGTGTATCCAAAAATGCACGGAAACTAATTACATTCCCGTGAGGAAATCAGTTTGTTTATTTTTAAAACAGTTCCAGTTTCATTGCGTATATTCACGCTAACCAAGGGAGGAACGACTGAAGGGGATGCGCTGATTGAGTGAAACAATTCAGCTCAGGTCTGAAAGCCCTTATCTAAAACCCTGAGGCCCTCGAAATTAACAAACTAGCCCAATTTGGTTTAAAACTACATGATTCTTTCTTTCCTACCTGAGCCTAGCTGGTTTTTAAGAAAGTTTGATTTCCCGGCTGCAACATATATAACACGAGCACCAAGAATGACAAAAACTAAAGAAAAACGTCCATTTAAAGCACGGCAGCAAGCAGCACCGAACAGCAGTAGCAGTAGTTGGATTAGTGTAATTATTATACAGATGCAGCACAGCAATATTTTTTCCAAGCCCTGCCCGATTTAGAAATACCCTTTTTAAAACGACTTCGCCATCGTTATGAATAGAAACCAGTCATCTGATTTCTTTAGAAAACTTCCACGAAGTTTTGTAAACTCGATGCATTATTCTTTGGACTATTTTCTTTCTGAATTACAACACGTCGTAATAATACGACAAAAACCTCAGAAATGCGACCCACAAAACGCCTTCCTAATTTTATGTAAAATAATCCTTTGAAACAGGGTGCGCCTTTACCCGTAAAAAAAAAAAAAACCGATGAATGCCCGTTAATGACTAACTTTTGCAGGTGAGCCTGCTACGTGAACGAGTAAAACTCATAATACGCCAATTTTGACACAAAGAATGCAATATCGCTGTATAGCTCCTGAAAAGTTGAATGTAGGTAGGTTGGTTGCATAAATTACTCCACACTGTCACCAAACTGTTGTTGCTATCACTTTCATATTCAAACCACCCTCCCCCTTTGCGTTTAGCTGTAGAAAAATTCCCTTCA
This sequence comes from Lithobius niger, assembly GCA_023313725.1. Classification (NCBI taxonomy): domain Eukaryota; kingdom Metazoa; phylum Arthropoda; class Chilopoda; order Lithobiomorpha; family Lithobiidae; genus Lithobius; species Lithobius niger. Next base: position 2,153 of record JAHWFP010245968.1, on the reverse strand, counting down.
TCCAAACCCCCTTATACTCCCCCACTTTCAATTCCCTCACCCCCCAATAGCAACTTACGAGCTCGTGCAGATCAGCTTTCCAAACAAGGAGCGCGTTCGAACCATCTGCCGTTATTTGACTCACTCTACGCGCACGGTGCACGAGCGCGCCATTGTTACCCAACTCCCCCACCAACTTTACTTTACCATCACATAGGCCTACATCGCATCCCCTACCCACCTGTGATTCCTCCCCCAACCACTATAAACCCGCATCCCACCCCCAACTCCCAACCTCCACGCACCCATGGTAACCAAGACAACAGCCAGAAACGAACGCGCGACGCCACGCGTGCAATGTGACGACACGAGGCAGACACGCGACTCCCCCTCGTCTTCTGTTCTCCACTCCCCCCAACTCCCTCCCCTCCTCAGGGGTCTTATTTACCCTCACGATCACCTATTCTAAAGCCTCCTTTTCAATTCAACGCATCCATCTGCTTCTGCGCTCGAGACATTACTTGCATGCAACGTAAGTTCAAAACCCAGCTACGGGCATTGAGGTCCAAGGGTGGTGGTGGGTGTAAGGACCCATAGTTTCTAAAGAGGACCCCAGGATTTGCCAAGGGGTGCCTAGCTGCCTGTACCTATCTATCTATCTTTCTCTCTCTCTCTCTCTCCATGCAAAGGTACGATAGTGAATAACACCTGAATACTTGCTTCCATACGAACCCATGGATGGTGTATGTGGTTGAATGAATAGAAGCAAGGTACACCAGCTCACACGAACGGGTCCCAAGTGGCATCACGTGCGCATTTCTGGCCGTGCTTTGCATGTTTGCTTAATGCCTTCCAAATTCGTCAGCACCTGCATCTAAAAGTCGTGCACCCACACATGACATAGCCTAACGAATCCGTATTGGAAGTTCGGGAATACGTATAGCATGAGCATAGTCCTGGGAAAACAAGATAACTTTAACAGGAATACCAAATTCAGGGTTCGTACATAGCATACGAAACCAATTTCCAGGTCTGTTTAAAGGGACACCCGGCCTGCCTTATAACATTCCACCTACCTTATAACAGCCACGCGCAGATCGCCATGCGCGCATTTACCATCACCAAGGTCTGCTGGGATGGTAGCTGCGTTCCTCGCAACGAGGAACGTATAGCTGCTGTCTCGGTTGGCTTTGGGAATAGTACGCGAAATAGCATCAAATTAAAGATTGTGTCGTCACAAACCGGAATGATTCTCGTATTTTAACACCACAATTTATAATTTTCTAGGCTACTGTCTTATAATTTTGCTTCTGAGACCTATTGGAATAATTAATTTTAATTTTTACCGCATTAGTCTTTTTTTGATCTCATGGTAATTATATTAGCAAATTATTACATGCACACAACGTGATTATTGTAAGCGCGCAAAGGATCATATGCTGCGGAACGCAGTAAATAAAGTTAACAATTATTCAACGAAAAATCTCCTACTAGTTAAAACGGATTTTTACCTTGGAATTGACTAACGGTAAGGAAATAGACATTTGGGGCCGTACTTGATGTGGTGGATCGAGAAAAATGGCGCTGGGAGAAACGTCCTTTTAAGGCTTTGCAAGAAAAACTTAGTCAATTTGAAGGATCTTCACACAGTCAGTTAGCGAAATTAGCGTTTATATTCCAACAATTATATAACATTTGCGGTATAGGCAGCTACCGCCTACCACCAATCCATCGTAAAATTGTTGAACTGGACATTTTGGTAGAAGAGTTTTGACTCTTTGAATGAACAATTATTGTGTCCTCTATCTCACCGACAAAGTGGCGAGAGAAATAAAGCAAATAACCTGGAGCCGCACTTGCATTGCAACCCCTTTTGGCACAAATCCCCAGCACAGCACGGCATCTCTCGCTTTCTGAAGGGCGCGTTTACGCAACAACTCGCCTTTGCATTCTCGCAGCGAGAATTACGATGGTAAAGGCGTTGTTGCCGTGGTAGCAACTTTGCCTGGATTAGCTAAATCCATCATCATTTAACTAAATGCTTTCAGTTTATACTCCGTAACAACGAGATAAAGAATTCCTCCGGACAAAACAAATTTCCCAGCCGCTTCCAAATCACGTGATCGACTGTTTACGTTGGGAGCCGGCTGAGGTAAAACCGCCGCCATGTTGGA
>JAHWFP010245967.1:0-13236 GCA_023313725.1 Lithobius niger | reverse complement strand
CTATATCAGACCTTCGACATTCGCATTTACAAAAAAAAATTATAAATAAATAAAAAAAAATCGTGCTGCCCTACATCATATATAATTTGTTGTAGTCTATCTTCGTTCTCCGATTATTCATTTATCTTTTCCGTCTTTTGGTATACGTTCCTTCCTTCCTTTCTGCGTTCCTTGTTTTCTTTTGGTTTTAATAAAAGCAGGCAGCACTAAACATCCCACTCCGTTTTATGCAAACAAGAATGTGGCGTCCTAATCCCGTGTCAGCGCCGTGGCAGTAACTCTTTTCCCGTCGATGCCTGTATATGTACACAAACAACAAAAGCGTCAAGCCAAATAAACTTAAAAAAGAAAAAGACGAAACGAAAATGAAAAACGAATAACCCAAACACAAACACCTGCAGACGTTTAAGTCAATGTGGCGCTGAGCGGCCTTAGTAGCTGGCTGTCTGTTGACGCCATTTTTATCCTTTTCAGAACCAAGCCAATGTTTGCTTGAAAATATGAAAAGATCTCTCTCTCTCTCTCTTTCGCTCTCTTCATGGTTCCTTTCTATCGTTTTTCTTCCTTCTCCATTATTTGTTCCTTTCGACTCTGAAGCACGTAGATGACAGGAGTGACATGTTTTCTTTAGCAGTGACATTTTCCAATGTTAATTAAATGCGCGCTCCGAATCCGCGTTGAAACTTCTACTGGCTTGTCCTCTGCACAAAGACGTCCGTCACCCCACCATGTCACGTAGTTATGACAACCTGGGGGGAGGGGGGTGGGGGAGGATGAGGAGGGGGGGGGAGAGAGAGAGAAGAAGGGACTTGAAGACGCTCTCAGTGCACTCCATTCACTTCATTACCAACTTGATGTTCAAGCAATTTTTTTCCGCTTGTCCCTGATGAACTCCCACTAAATATACAACCAGCGACAGAAGTGATGCAGTTTAGAAATTGTAACCGTAGCGGTTTGTTGTTCATGAATTAATGATGACTAGCTGTACCCCCGGCGTAACATACGCCGGTCTAGTCTTACCCCTATTGTGTGGTCTGAATGTCACCATCCCTGCTCCCCCTCCATTTGATTTGTGTTATGGAAGTAAATGTCTATTTTCAATGGAGGGCGTGTCTCCGTTCTGGTACCAAGCCCAACAACGGTCGTGCATGCAGTGATTGTTACTCAACCAACTTTGAAACTCTTCAAGTCGGCTCTAAGAGCTAACATTATTAAAGCAATATGTCGATTGTAACAGGCCACTCCCGTTTGTTTGACATTGTTGGTCGCTCCCCCTCTTTCACTGTAGTGCGTAATTCATAATGATGAATTTGCTTGCCCAACCTAAGCGTATTATATATATGGATAATTCCGGCTGTTCGTAACGAAATTAATAAAATGGCTGTCGATGCACGACGTTCGCTTTTGTTCGCAGTTCATATCAGATATCGAAAAAAGGACTAAACTAAATTAATTACCCACCAATACGTCACACTTCCAGTCCCACAGTGGGAGAAGAATGCCCGGCCAAGTGCTTTCACTTACAGGGAAATTTTTCCCTTTTTTAGGGCAAAAATGCTCTTCAAAAGGAAAAAAATATTAAACAGGGAAAAGAAATGGGGAAATTCCGTGTTTTATTTGCAAGTTGCACTTTTTTTTAGTGATTCACGATCTTCGCTTCATCCCAGACCCACCCATTTCGAAACTTCTACACCAGCAAACACGAGTTAATATTTTAATCCCTTACCCAACCCCAATCATATTTTACAATTCGGTTAGTGTTTATTTCTCATTTGTTGCTGGTTTATTAAGGCTAAAATCACGAAAATTGTGGGAGTAATAATTTGTAAAGGTCCACCCATTTACGTCACTTCCGGCAGGAACGGCAGGAGGACTAGTTCTAATAAAATTAGTATAGTGTCCGCGGCCTATCTTGAGTTCGTCCCAGAACGACACAGATAATCAATTGTATGATTTTGGTGGCAGAGTGCCTTGTTGATATCCGAGATGGTTACAAAAACAATGGCGGTCGTCGATTAATGCCCCCCCCTCCCCCGCCTCCAGGAAAAAGTAGCCGCTCATAAAATAACTGGAGGACTCAAGATAAACCGCGTACACAATAGTCGTTTGAATTTTATTTTCAATTTGCGTCCGAAGATATGTCACTTGCCGAAATCGATAAGTGACATCTGTCGGCATTAATATCTGCGCGTTCCAGCAAAACAATGGCGACCTCCGTGTCGTGTTTTGGTGATGCAGTAATTAAATTGTTATATCGGACGTTAAGTAACGTATTCTTACCGCAATTCTTGCGTTTAGTTATTGTGTAAGTGATCCAAAAGTCAAAAATGCATGTCAAAATGGATGTAATTGCCCTTTAAACACCCATTGGGCATACAACACGAGCTATTAGGCCTAACTCTTCGATAAACCCCTTCAGAGGGGAGTATATACATCAGCACGCAATAAAATTACAGGCCGCTGCCCCTTTGGTATATTCGCCCCACCCATCAACTTGCGCGTTCGATAACATCAACCGCTGAACTCGGAAGCGCTCGGTAGTGTCTTTTTTTGCTGCCACTTGCGTGCGGCTGCTTTTAGTTCTACGGATCGCATGATACCGCAGTTCCATAACACAAAAGCATCCCATTCATATGAGTCATCATTCGAAATATGGAATAAAAGGCCTTTCAATGCGTGGTTCTTTTACAGGGGGGGGGGAGGGGGAGGAGGATGGATGGAAGCGTTGGATTACAGCCTATTTGCGGTTTTCCGACGGGCAACTATCGGCTGTCGTGCCTAGTAAGATAAGGCCCCACCTTATGACATTTTCTAATGGGAATAGAGACATTAACAACGCGTTAAGCGCCTTCTGGTATCGACTCCTTTTGTGGGGTCTCCTTTTCTGTTGATTGCTGGTCTAACAATTGCTGGTTGGCGACTGTCTACCCCTTCCCCCCACCCTCGATCCACGCCCTCTCCCCGCGACAAGCTCCTCCCCCACCTCCACTTATTCGTTCCTCCGACCGACCTTCTCCAGGCCCTGTGATGCTGCATTCAGTTCAGGAAGAAAAAATCAGATAAGAGATGTGGAGACGCACTGGTCGCCAATTCCAGGCTTGTGTAAAGAGGGGGAAAAGTGGGGGGGGGAGCGGCGGGGGGGGGGGTGTATGGCACTGTTGGGAATTACTACATGTACGGTTTTTACCATGTTTGGCTCCACAGGTTTAGAATAGTAAGGGTCTACAACCCAGGGAGTCAATTGCCAGTTCAGACAATTGCATCTAGACTGCACCAGGGGGTTTCAATTGGTATTTTTTTTTTATCACTCCGCGCCTTAGGTGAAAAATTACTTCGTACCAAACTAAAAATTGCTTAATAAAATATTGCTGGGTTCCCACCAACACGGAAGACTTGGAAAACGCAGGGAAGTTAAACTGCATTCGAAACTCGGGGAGGAGTAGTCGGAGAATTCTCGGATTTTTTTTACCAAAAAAACCTGGAAAACTCAGGGAAAAAAATTAGCATTTTAAATAATGTATTTCCCATCTAAAAGCTTCAGCCTTTTTAACACAAAACTGGTGAAATGTGTGAAAAAAAAATTCCTTCCTAAAATTACGGTAAATAGACCGGAAAATGACTTCAGGGAAATTGATTTCAGGGAACTTGATTACAGCAATTTGGTGGAAACCGATGATTCGGTGACGCAAGATGTAGGCCCCGTCACACAATTACAGGTTTAACGTTGGCAACATCAAGATTACGTCATTTTCGACGTTCGCGTGTGGCAAGAAACTCGACCTACGCACGCGGCAACGCTACGCGCAACAGTGTTCCACGACCATGATGCGAGGAAGGAGATGACCTCTTCAAGCCAAGGCCGACTCGGGTAGAAATCGTGTGTCTCGCCTCCTGACTCAATGCCTGTTCAATGCCAGTGAGTGCCAGAAAGCCGACGCCGTTTATCGCTACTTTGACAAAATAAGATTCAGGTGATATGAATCGAACTGGGCTGGAGCCAGGAAGGGAAACCCACAAATTCCCACCCAGACGACCGCGCGACAAGGGATGGAACGTGACGCAATAGTTCAGCACGGACGTTCCTACGCATTCATATGCTCCTTTTGAAACTTAAAGGGGGATTGCCACCAAATGAGACTGCAACATCCACACGGTGATCAGTTTAATTGTGACCCAGCTTGATAGCTATAAAGTACTACTCAACGATATGTTATGAGACCCGGGTGATTTGATGAGGCCAATCGGGGCCATTGATTGGAGAAGAAATGGATGACCTTGAAGGTTATGAAGGTTATGAAGGTCATTCACCTGCTAACTTCTTAAATATGCAACACACGTCATGAGTATAAGTTAGGAATATATAGGGAACAAAGAGATATTACAAATACAAAAAAAAAAAATAGAACGAAATTCGGACCAGATTTGTAGGACCTATGATGTACAGTTCCGATCAAAAAAAAAACGCCCTTTTTCGTTATATCGAGGGTCGTAATAACAAACATGGAGAAATTCAGTTATCTCGAAAACTAGTCGAAGGATTTTCATGAAACAAAGACTGAAATGCTTATTAGATTGTCTACTGTATTTCTACCCTTATTGAATGCTACGTTATCTGACTTAAAATAATTGGTCGAGCGAGAAAAACTTAATGATATCTGATATCTTGAAAACTAACTGGTGGATGGATTTTCATGAAACAAAGACTGAATTGCATATTATATTTTGTTTCTTAACTTTGCACGTCATACGTATACAAATACAGCATACATCATAACAATTAATCCAGGTTTTTTTTTATTCAATTCTTTCCAGTAGTTTATGAGATGTATTATTAGTTATCAACTCGTGTTGCTCGCTCGGCCAGTTATATTTGGCTACTTAGCATTTCATGTAATACGCATAGAAATATAGCTGATATCATAATAAGTAACCCAGTTTTTGTTTCATTCAATTCTGCCCAGTAGTTTTCGAGATATCAACATTTTCGTTCAGAGTCACATACATTAATCCTCCACTTCTTCCGTATAACGAAGCCGTTTTTTTTTTTGACCGGAACTGTACACGAAATGGCTACTTTCATCCCCTGAATGACATTCCATTCAAACGCTCCGACGTGCAGGGAAGCATGGCCTTCCATTCTGGGGGCGAAAGTAGCCATTTTACGTACATCATAGGTCCTGTAAGTCTGGTCCGATTTTTTTTTTTGCATTGGTACTGTCTCTTTGTTCCTTACATATTCCTAATTTATACTCAAGGTGCGCGATTAAGAAGTTAGCAGTTGAATGACCTTCATAACATCTTGCAGGGTCATCCATTTCTTGTCCAATCAATGGCCCCTCTTGGCCTCAACATATCACCAGAGTCTCATAACGTATCGTTCAGTAGTACTTTAGCTATCAAGCTGGGTCACAACTTAAGTGATCACCCTGTATAGCCATTTGCTACTATCGACTTCTCTCTAGCCCGGCCTTACTTTCAACAGGCGATGGAACACACAAATAAACTCTCTTTATGAAACAAACAAGCCACGTGCCTCCTTCATTATTGAGTGTAAAGTTGGTGCGCCCACGTGCACCAGGGAGCACGTGGTCAAGTTAAGCCTAACGAGATCACAGACGCCTTTTTCTATACAGGGTGTTCGGAAATTGGTGTCAAATATTTTGAGGGTCCGCTGTGTGATCAAAGATAAGAAGAAAAAGTCCTATAAACATGGGTCCGGAAATGCACCAGTCTTTAGTTACACCCCCCCCCCCCCCAGGTTTGGGGTAAACAGTTCTTAAATACCTCGTAATGATTCACCGTTTCCATTCCAAACTCAGGATATGTGCCATATCATACCTGGTATTTCAGTACTTCATAATACAGTATTGGGTCGCACAACTTATCAGAGGGAGAGGTAATTTTCCTATGGGGGGGGGGGATCAAACGTGGGGGAAGAGAGGAGTAACTGCTTTGGTCTTGTACTTTAATGAAACAAATTGTAGAAAAAACACATCGTGTGATTGAAAACAATCGAAAGTAGTACTGTACTTTCTTTCATTACGTGTAAAGACCAAGTAGGTTACATCGTTTTCCAAGTTTGTGCCCCCCCCTCCAAAAAAAAACAACTACTGTACGTACATCTCTGTGGAGAGCACCAAACATTATCAATCGGGTATTCTCGCCATTAAAAGTGAGGGATTTAATGTGTTTGTTTTCTACTCTTCAAGCAAAGAAGCTTAAAACGTAAAAGTGGGGGAATCCTTAGAATTCGGATGATCACTTGTTTCATTGGCCGAAGCGGCGAGAACAACATTACTGTACTCAACCCACACATTTGAATTTGGTTGCTTATTTGTTTGTTTGTTTGTTGCCTTTGTCTAACGCTCCAGCTTCCACAAAAATCATCGCATAAACTTGGTTTTGATTTGGAGGTAAATCTCCACCTCAGATTCTTTGTAGTTTTAAGTGTTAAAGACAAAAATCCTTGAAAACCCAACATCTAAAAAACAATAACTTAGAAGTCTTAAAAGTTTGCATATTTTGTATTATGAAGTACTGAAATACCAGGTATGATATGGCACATATCCTGAGTTTGGAATGGAAACGGTGAATCATTACGAGGTATTTAAGAACTGTTTACCCCAAACCTGGGGGGGGGGGGGGTGTAACTAAAGACTGGTGCATTTCCGGACCCATGTTTATAGGACTTTTTCTTCTTATCTTTGATCACACAGCGGACCCTCAAAATATTTGACACCAATTTCCGAACACCCTGTATATCGACCGTTTTGGAAACGCAGATTTTGAACAGCTAGATGAGCGCCATCTAGTGACAGTGATATCGGTAATTTTGACTGCTTCCCCTCCAGGGGCACATGGATGCCCCAAATTTACACTCAATAACTAACGAGGCATGCTGCTTGTTTGTTGTGCAAAAAGAATTTTCCTTGCGTATTCCTTCGCTTGCTGATATCGAGGGCTACATATAGAACTAAATGATTGTAGATGCTGCAACCTGTTATTCGCTGAATATACCATACGCCATGGTTGTTTGCTGCGACGTCATATCACGTGACTGGGCTAGCCCAATCAGACGGCCAAACAGCCGTTGTTCTCGTTCGTCAATGGCTAACTCATGGTGACGTCACGGCAAACAGCCATTGCGCATGGTTTAGGCACCTTTAATCTCTGAAATTCATAATAAAGAAAAACCCATTTCAGTCACGTCGTTCAGCCACAGTCCTTTGAAAAGGAAAACCGTCTAACAAACCGTTACACAAACCGCAAACAAACCCCTAATAAACAGCAAGTTGGTGGCGTTAGCCGTGTGGCTGAGCGATAGAGCGCTCCCACTTTTGTTATCGAAGGTGTAAGGTTCAATTTCCGCTCACCCCAGCCTGACATTTAAGCCCAAAAGATAATCGATAACAATAATAAATAAATTTATCCCAAATGGAAACGGAAAGAAATGGGTTGAACACCACTTACATCCTTTCTTTAAAAAAAAATAAAAATGTACAATTACAGAATATGCACTAGAAAACGTGGACAGAACAAAAAACACAAAATTGCGATAAAAGGCTAAACTTTCTTAATGGCCTTTAGGGTGTGAAGTTGCCTGTTAAAACAGTGTAAGGAAGGTGACGTCTACAGGTGGAAGCTTTGTCCAAATACGGCCAACCCTTGGCATAAAAAAATGGTGTCTCAGTTCTTCTTTGATATGTCTAAGTTCCGCTGGAGGGGGTGCCCGGAAAGAGGCTTGCGTATAGAGCAGCGTCAAGTGACGTCATATTGGTTACAAGAGAGATACCTGCAAGGGGCACTAGATTGAAATGGTGGGTTAAACAACGGCATTTCTAGTTAAGCACTAGTGCTTGGGGAGCGGTTTTCGTGGGCTTAAAAACCCGTTGTTTTCTCTAATCCCGTATGCCACGAGGTTGTAATCGGAAAAGAAAGATTCCACTTGCTTTAAAATGTCAGCAACTGCCAACAAATCGATAAAAATCGCCCGTTTTAGGCCTAAGAAATCCACTCTAATAGCATTGGCTTCAGTAAGACGCTCTTCTTTTCCCCCACCAGTGCACCTTGCAGCTAACCCAGTAACTGGCTCCATCATAGAGTTATATACAATAATACTACGTCGTGTCAATGCCCTATAGGTTCGAATCGGCGTTTGTTTAACATAAGTGAGCCTTCATATGTATAGATATAATGGAGAGGATGGTTTGGGCATGTTGTTTCAGTTTGGGTGCAAATAACCAACCCGTTGACGAGCCCTTCCATCCACATCCATCCTTCCTTCCATCAGCGGTATGAAACTCATTGACACACATTTTAAGCCGAGATTCTTTTTCGTGGCATAAATTTCAAAGTACGAATTCACCTAAATCTTTCACACCTGACGTAGGCTACGCCATCTATAGCAAGTGCCTGCATGCAACACGCACGTATAATGCAGTACCTTCCTAAACCACCGAACAGAGCGAAAAGAAAGCACCACTGTTAGAGACAGTTTGGCTCCAAACTTGGTTTCGCGCGTGCGCAGTGATGTTGCGTCAGTCGTTCAGTACTTTCCTAAACTACAACACAGCTCAGCAAGCTCAGCAAAGTATTCGTACGTCATACCTTCACCGCAACCAGACCTAGCTAATGGCTTTGACCAGGATTGGCTAATAGATGTGACCCGGCAAGAGCAATGCCAAATTGCGAACCATCTCAGGGAGGTGGTTTGCTGGGGTGGAGGTTTGAGCATGCGGGAGGGAACAGTTTTGACGAAACATATTCACTGCTGATGATGGTGACGTCACTCAAGCCGCATCAACACGGATATTAGCAGGGAATGAGCCAAACTGTCATCAACAGTGGTGCGTTTGGTTCGATCTATTTGGTCGTTTAGGAAAGTACCGATAATGAGTAGTGTGTATGCATCCTGTAATAGGCCGCCCGCACACCGAGCGACTTGGTCGCGCGGCCAGGTTGCTGCAGCCAATGAAAACAATTAGTGCGTGGTTTTACATAAACGGTAAGCATTCTCATTGGCTGCAGCGACCTGGCCGTGCGGCCAAGTCGCTAAGTGCGCGGACGGCTATAATGTGTAGATAGAGCGAGCAAAAATGCGCGCAGATGTTAAACGAAAACAAAAAATAGGAGGGGGAAGAAGAAAAATAAAACATGAATTTTCCCAGGTTTGGAGAACGCACGCAGCAGCTATGTAAAACCAGACACGTGTGCGCAAGAGCCGTAACCATAGAGACGTCAGATTCCTCGAAAGCAAACCCGTCTTAGCAGAATCAAAGTCACAGCGTCCCTAATTTAATCTTGAATGCTTTAATTCTTTCGTGTTTGCGCATTATTTAGTTTTCGCAACGACCCATGTGCGAACTGGTGAGGCGTATGTTCATCGCAAGTCCGGCTTCCGCTGCTCAAGTAAACATACAACGAGGAAAAAAGTAACAAAAATGTGACACTTTGGCAAAGACTTGCCCACTCCTTCGTCTTGCAGCAAAGCGCGATACGAAGCACATCAAAGGAGCTTATCATCCTATTACAATAAGGACTATTTTCCAAGGTTCGTGGGTCTTATCTAAACCAAATTTCAGACCTGCAACTTTCCAACTTTCTTCAGGAACGGCAGTTCCATTTTTCATGCATTTTCCAGTCTTATCTATTCTAGTGTGCGTGCATATCAATCAGAACACAAATTGGCGGTTCTCAATTGAAAAAAAAAATAATAATTATTGAAAAATCTATAAATTTTCCCTACCAGAACCAAAACAGTCTAAGTCATAAGAAATATGATTTGTAGGTTACGAATAAAGAGAAAATTGGGTAGGCTAAGTAAACTAAGTAGACTGGGCAGTCTGAGTAGACTAGGTAGACTGGGCAGATGGGGTAGACTAAGAAGCCGATTGGGTAGACTGGGGAAACTGAGTAGACGGGTTAAACTGAGTAAACTCGAGTAGACTAGGTAGACTGAGTAGATAGGGTAGGGAAGGAATAACTGGATAGACTATAGCTTTTTATGGGGCGTTTGATTGGATTGCAAGGGAGGTTTTTAACGTAGAGTACATTTTTTCATTAATTTCCAAACTGGACGAGTTATCATAATCATATCAAAAACAAAAACTGGTAAAAGGGGCCGCCAAGTTCCGAATGGTTCGGCCCTTCAAAGGAGTGATATCAACACACCAAAACATTCGCCAAGTTAATCGCACCGCTTAATAATTCGAAGGTTAAATGAAAACTAGAACATTGCTACTTTCGGTAGCAATGTTCAAGTTTTCATTTAACGTCCAAAGTATTATTCGGTGCGATTAAGTTGGCGAATGTTTTGGTGGGTTGATATCACTCCTTTGAAGGTTCTTCATTATATAGTGTTCACTTCGCAATTTCCCAATGTTTTGTTAATCGATTATTCGGTTCTTTATTCGTATCGATTATTCGTTAAAAAAAAAGTTTATGTAGGCATTCACTGCACTTGTGAGTTGCGTCTTGTTGCTTAAAGACTCAGTTTTCTTCAAATGTGTGTGCGTGGGGGGAGGGGGAAGGACGTCACTCAGTTAGTTCTTTTTGGGCACCAAGCGGGGGGGGGGGGGGGGTGGTAAGACGCTTGTCAGTCCGTTTGAATGCGGGTTGAAAAGGGACTCTCCTTAATTCCTTCCTTGCCATTGCCCTTTACGTTGTAGATTAAAGATTGGTTGGAACGTTTTTAAACAAATTCGAAGAAAAAACACACATTGGAAAAGATAAAATAATGCCTTCTTCGTCTGCTCCAAAAGTTGATCAGTTTATACGGCTGAACTGCCCGGCGACTTCCTCTAATATTTTATCAGTTAATTTATTTGAGTGCTTTTTTTCGTAAACGAATTATTGATTATCGAAAAATAAACGCATTCCGGCTTATGGCTAGGTTTTATCCCAGTCGGGGCGAGTGAGCTAAAAATAGCAATAACGACGCAAACCGTACTGACAAGTCTCCTTCCTCCTTAGAAAATGAAATGGCGGCCAAATGGCGTGACGGCTCATATTTATCCCAGTCAATAGTGAAGGGGATAAAAAAAAAAAAAAGCGGGGAAAAAGAATGAGTTAAGAATTTGATTTATGGCTCACAAACAGAAGCATTTCTTATATCAAAGAAAGTCGTAAGCCCGGGTTAAAGGCTTTTGGTCTTAATCCCTAAACCTCCCCGTTGTTTTTTATTTATTTTTTCACCACGTCTGCTTTTTTTTTTTTGTGTGGGGTTGGGGACAGAGGGTGAGGGGAGTTGTCAGAATCCAGAATTTCGAACTTTCATAATTTCGGGGTGTGACGAAGCAAAATTTCCCCCGACGAGCTTTCACGTAACATGTTTATAGTTTACGATGACATGAAGTGACGTGCGTTCTCTGTTAGGAAGGAAGGAAGGACTGGAATGAAACGAAGGGGAGCCAAAACAATGGTTATTTGCACCCCTATCTTGAAAAGTCGGCGCGAGGGGTAATCGTCTAACTGGAAAAATCGCATAATTGGAAGAACGTATACAGTATAACAGTATAACGGGAAATCGTCTAACACGAAATTCGTATAATGGAAAATCGTCTAATGTACCTGCCTCGCTCGCGTTTCCGTTCTCACTGCGGCCTATACATGTAACACCAGAAAGCAGGTTTATTATTGTCCAGTTAGACGTTTATCCATTATACGATATTCCGTTTAGATGATTTTCCAGATTTTTTACTTAAACAGATATTAGACATTAGATGATTTTCCAGTTAGACTATCGTCCGACACCCCGACAAATCTAGCCGGCTGTGTATGTGTGTGACAAATCTCGCCCGTAACATCTGCGTACTATATTGGCTAACAATATAGTGTATAGCTCAGGAACGAAGGAAGGAAACATAACGTGAAAGAAACGGCACGTCAACAAAATGGTTATTTGCGCCCATAACTTTGACAACTGATGAGATGTAGACAAATAACCAGTAGAGAAACATAAGGCGTGAGGCGAAAAGGGTGGGAAGGTATTTATGCAACGAGAGCCCTACAGAAGTAATGTTTTTGCCACTGTCTGCGACACCAATTGTCAGGGAAAAATTGTCTGCAGCTAATCTTTGTATGGTTACGTGCATATTTATTGGTTTTTACTGAATGACTTTTCTATGCTTTATTCGATTGATCTGGCTGATCCACCAACGGAAAGGTCTCGTCGAGACGATTAAAATGGTGTATTGGAATGTCCGAATCGGTCAAAAATTGACGAAACGGCAGAAATTTGGTCAAAATGGCACGTTTTGTCTGCGACTGTGCCAGATTATCTGCGACATGGTCGCACGTCGCACCCCCTTTCTGCCTTCGGGAACGAGAGCAGTAAAACCTTTTTACTCCTGTAACGATTGCAGTCGGTATTTAAAGCATTCATGGATTTTCCCTTCCAGATATTCTACCTCCACTCTAAATTGAAGCCGGACAGATTTTCCCCTTTACCACGGACATTTTCCCCAGGACATTTCCCAAGGCCAATTAACACCTTCCGAGTAACTTTACAGGTTAATATTCATTTAAAGTTAAGACGCATTTAAAAAGTCGTTTATTAAGAAATGACTCTACCGTATACTCCCCCACCAAATCCATCTTTATAAAGCCTTTATAATCATCTCTTTTCCAAAGACGGTCACATTTTCGTGTACAATATGGCACTTAAAGCGTTAGTTTTATTAGTCTTCATTGATGACAGTTGCGATTTTTCCATAATTTCTTGGTGTTCGCAGTGAAGGTCATGTCGTGGGTGGCATCTTCCCTCCATGTTCGTGTTCACTTTCACTTACTGACGATGACGACATTTCGCCTCTCATGCGCAATTTCTACAAATCTAGATCCTTTGTATTACACAAATCTATACGTCAATTCAGTTCTCAATACGGAAACAAAAACAACTGAATGTGTACACACGCCTTACATCCACGCTGGAAGTTAGAACTGATTGTTGCACGTCGGAAGGCGCACCTTCGGCACCTTTTACTTCTTTCATTTGAAGTGCTTCTTCGCAAGAAAAAGGTGGAGATTACGTAAGATACTAGCTACATGCGGCGCAAAGCGGTGGATGACCTCACCGGAGATCCCCTCCTAGGGGATCTCCCCCCCCCCCCCCCCTCCGCCCTTGTGTGGGTCGGCGTGCTTTATGACGCTGCCTTGCTGAATGGGGCAAGGTGACCTGATGGTTAGCATGAGCGTCTCATGTGCCAGAGGTCCCGGGTTCTAGTCTGGCCTCAGCCA
>JAHWFP010245965.1:1346-15434 GCA_023313725.1 Lithobius niger | reverse complement strand
AATCAGAATAATATAGGCGTAATTACTCAAATATTGGCCTAATCAGATAATTTTTTTTTAATTAATTTCTTTTGAGCCTTATGTCAGCCGAAGCAACTTAATGCTTGTATGGCTGAACCGGCTCAAGTTTGAACATTACCAGACTTTTCAGAGAAGAAGAAATATCTGGCACAGGGAGGTGCCAATCCGGGGATCCGATCATCGTAGGGGGCCGAAAGATTGTCCAGATGTGACCAGAATAGTTTCCATAGCCACTGAAGGAGCATGGTAGCCTCTAATGCTACTCTGGCCGGCAGCCCCAGCAGAGACTTTGCCAAGATCCCCTTTCCAGGGGTTTGGCCAGACCCACAAACCTCCCACAACGAGCTGAGCTCTCTTACCGCTCAGCCACGGTGACCACATTGGCATAATTACTCAATATTAGCATAATCAGACAAACATAGGCCTAATTACTCAAGTATTGGCCTATTCAGACAAATATAGGCCTAGTTACTCAATATTGGCCTATTCAGACAAATATTGGTCTAATCAGACAAATGTAAGCTTAAAGGTGGCTGCTCACTGGATGAAAGTCGGCAGAATCCAGCGCCATTTAGCGCTATCTGATACTAGCTAGCACTGGCGTGTATGAAGCCAAGGAATCCACAATGCCATTTTTTTTAAGGAAACAAACAAGCCACATGCCTCTTTACTATTGAGTGAGAATTTGATGCGTCCTCGTGCAGCTGGGAGCAAGCCATAAAGATTAACAATATCACTAGATGGCGCCACCGTCGAGTCTTTATATTTTCAATTGGTGGCAACCGCCTTTTAGTTATGCGTAGCACCATCTAGGGGAGTGGTAACACACTACTGCTATATTCCTAGCGTCTAGGGAGAAAATAGTCTTGCCATAGATTAGGAACTTAAAGGCGCCTATTCACCTTTTCAACTCCTAGATGCAGCACCGCAGAATCTTCGAGTAATATAAAGAAAACAGCGGTAAAAAAAAAAGGAACAACACTTGGCAGCAGCGCCGCGAATTTTCATAACTAAAACGCGATCACGTGACCCACATCAGCCTATTGGATGACGGAGAATCTGGAACGTGGATGCTGTGTTTAGAATATGGGCAACGCTATCTAAATGGATAACGGGCACCTTTAACTGGATACTGCATCTTACGTCTTTCTAGCGTATATGGGGCCTTGGCGGCAGCTGCGGCAACTAATACCTCTGACAATGCTTTGTCGTCGTCCTGCTTCAAAGGGAAAGCATTAGCACAGGCATTAGTGTCCGCAACTACCCCCAGGGACAAGTGTAGGCTTGGAATAGGTAAGATGCTTTATCTAGTAAACTTTCTAATCTTTGTTCTTAGTGTCGTGTTGTACGTTTTGTTCATTACATACTGTCGGGAAGTACCAAAGAAGAACGGATACGCGTGTTTAGAAAAGAAGTGCCAAAAGAAGTACTGTTAGGTGGGCGGTGAATGGCTGCCGTAACTGTGACGTCACAGATGCGGTCCTTAAATAGTGTTAATCGTCTATATCCGGACAACGTCTTTGATGTCGCAATACCGTTAATCGCCTATACGTCGGAAGTAACTTATTCCCTGGAAAACAGCGGATTGGCTATTCTTGTCTACACGTAATAGCCTTTCTTCTTTGGGAACTACAATCAATAACGCCTGTTGCACATTTTAAGAGGATGAATGGGCAGAAGATCCTTCATGCAACTATGCATCAAATAGTTGTGGTATAGTTATGTGACCTCACAGGAATTCACTCATGAATTATAAGTGAATTGCACCCCTATATAAAAATGAGTTTAAGTAGTCAATAAATAATGAATATATGTAGTTAAGTATGCTAATTTGTGTTAAATGTTAAAACAATGCTCCAACAATGCTCCAACACTATATTTTACACGATCTACGCAATCATACAATAAGTATCCTGCAAACATAATGTAACTACAGTTGCAGCCTCTGACATCTTTTGTGAGTCGAGATTTGTCGAAATCTCTTCTCAGTCTCGTCTCATCTCGACTCGACCTAATCGTTACGAGTAGTGGCACATATCAAATATTTGGATAGGGTGAAATGACGGAAAGGAATGTTTTTTTTTTTTGTATACGTTAAAATTAGTTTTAACGGAAATTTAAAAGGAATAAGCCTTTTTCAGTGTAAAACGTTAAAAAAGGTGAAAGTTCAAAGAGTGCTGAAAAAAAGGGACGTTTAAGTAAAGAGGGACACTGTAACATCGAAAAATGCGGAAATTGAAAATCGTGATCAACTTGCCATGGATTTGGCATGAACCTCCGTACGGTCCACGTAATTTATGCCCTTGGTAGCTGGACCGGGGATTGGGGGGGGGGGGGGCAGAACCGCCCTCTACACCTGCAGTACTCCCGGCCCTTTTTTGACCAGGATAATCAAGTGTGTTTCACCAATCTTGATTTAACGAAGTCTGCCAAATTGAAGGAAGATGTTAAAATGTCTCTAGGTTGAACATTTTATGAATATTTTTCTTACCTGGAAATGTAACGTCCCTTCCGCTACGAATGAGGATTTGATCGTCTTCGAAGTGAATTCGTCCACTTCCGGCCAAATAGAGATGTTGTATACTTAAAACCAGGAGGAACCGGAAGCAGACCGGCTCCAAAATCGATGTGCCAGGGGGCATGCGAGGAGCATGCACTGAAATTAAAAGAAAAAACAAAATTACAAATCAGTGTTATGCTCACAATAACTAAATAAAATACCCACAAAACAAAACTTGTTGCGGATTCCCGCGAAGATTTTCGGCCGTGTGAAGTCGTGATATCAAACGCCAAGCACTTTTGCCAAGCTAATCCCACCGAGGAATAGTTCGAAGGTTGAATGAAATATATGAAAACTGCTTATACTACGTAATTTTCAATTATTTCATTTAACGTTTGAAGTCTTAGTCGGTGGGATTAGCTTGGCGAAGGAGCTTGGCGTTTGATATCACGAATTCACACGGCCGAAAAGCTTGGCGGGAATCCTTAACAAGTTTTGTCTTGGGGTAGAAATCAGATATTTATGGTCTAAATTGTTGAAATCCATTTTTTTTTCTCTTATCAGTTATGTGATGGAAAGCCCAATCTAATTTTCTGGTCCATTTCTTTCATTTTTTGTTGGCTTTCGTTACATTTTGAGGACAGCAGTCACCTTTTTTCATATGATTAGTATTTTCTTATTAGTACTGCAGCATCTCCTTGCAAACGCACGGATTTATTTACTGTTCAGTTTGGCATTGTTGCATAATAACAATGTTTAAAATAATACAAAACAATCAATTTGGTCGTTTAGAGGTCTGTAACCCCTGAACCACTTGACCAATTAGAAGAGGCCTTATGAAAAGGGCACGAGCGTGTGTCTTGATGCCTAAACCAATTTCCTCCTAACAATTAAACCATAAAAATCTGTGAAATTACATTTAAATGTATCGACCTGCCCTGTCCGTAATTTTGAGGTATCGGTTGGAAACATCATTAGCAACATTTATTTCCGTTTGACTGTAACAAGTTGCATACATTTTCGAAAAAAATTTAAATAAACCAAGCTTCATTTCTGCCAGGATCTAAGAATGAACAATAACTGCAGAAATTCTGTAGATTTAATCTTCCTCTTGCTGAGTGAGCAACAGCCTGCAGAAATTCTGCAGATCGTACCTTCAGCTTGCTGTGAGTGAACAGACTGGAGAAATTCTGCGTATTTTATTTTCAGCTTTTGCAGACTGAACAACAGACTACAGATCTCCTGCAGATTTTATCTTCAGCGGGGTGAGGGCGAACAACAGCCACAGAAATTCTGCATGTTTATCTTCACCTAGCTGAGAGTGAACAACAGACTCGAAATATTCGTCAGATTCCTACCTGCACTTTGCTGAAACTGCAGAAATTCTACAGAATTGTGCCGTCTTTCTGCAGAAACTCAAATTTTCTGCAGAGCTCCTGCAGAATTTTTTTTAGCTGGGGACTGAGTCATGCAGCTAGCTCATCGATAGCTACCTGGGACATCGTTATGTTAACTGCATGCAATCGTATGCAGTGCCACACCCACAAAGTGAGGGTGGGAGGCATCCCTCACGATCCGAACTTTAGAATAAAATTTTGGTAAAAACTGACAATTAATGCATTTATTGTCATTGACAAAAGACAGTTTTATCGTTTCAAGGGCATTGAAATAGTTGAAAATGGGTTGTTTTACAGGGCTTAGAGTGACTGCAAGCCTCCACCACCTCTCAAATTTCCGGAACAATACTTGGCGGATTCTTTGATGACTTGATGATGATGGTCAGTTTATTGCATGATAGAAGTCTTGCATGAAATCGTCAAATGATGCTCTGCCCTGTCATGTGCTGCTACTTGGAAAAGCCAAACGTCGCAAATCCACCCCCACCCGATATGAGTACAATCTCACATGGTTTCCCCCCCCCCCCCACTCCCCAATCTTCAAAATAGGTGTTAGCCTCAGAAATTACAGAAACTGCGTTTCTCCAAATTCAAACTGGTGTAAGGATGAAGACGGGTTCTTGGATGCTGGTGATGATAGCTTATTGCATGAAATACGTCTTGCCTAAGACTGTGGCAACTGATGGTTGTTGCCCAGGGGAAATTCCGAACGGAGAGATTAGGGGAAAATATCGAACTAAAACTGAATTGAGCGGGTTAAAACGATTCAATCCAGATTGGAGGTTCGGTGGTTGGCGGTGGTTTACTACAAGTGCACGAATATCTTAGGGGCGGTTACAGACCGCCCACAAAACGCGTGGCAATCGCCGCAAAAACGACGCCACTATCGCGTCGGAATCGACGGAACCTTTCACACAGCGCGATTTGGCTCAGAGAGATCTACACCGACAAACACAGAAGCGTGCTACTGCGTGTGAAAGCACCAGTTATATCCCATACATTTTACCTGATCCGCCACTGATTGCGATTTTTACGCCACAAACGCCAAAGATTGCGTCTGCGATTGTGGCGCGTTTTGTGGTCCGTCTGTAATCGCCCTTAGGCCGGTTGCAGACAACCACAAAACACGCCACAATCGCAGACGCAATTTTTTTTGGCGTTTGTGGCGTAAAAATCTCAATCAATGGCAGATCAGGCAAAATGGATGGGATTTAACTGGTGCTTTTGCATGCAGTGGCGCGTTTCTGCGTTTATCGATAGGTCTCCATGGATTGGTTGTTTCCCAGCCTTTGTGTCCTCCCGTTTCACCGCCTACGTGCACAGCTGTGCGTGTAAATTTCCCGTTGGAGTGTAGTATTCAGAATTATGAACCATTCTCTCTAACTGTCTAGATGTTTGAACGTAGCGCTTCACAAAAAAATTTTCTGGAGAACTCGTGACGACAATCAAACGAACAGCCAAACTTCAACACCCAGTGGCGTAACTACAGGTTGTCAAGGGTGGTAGAATTCTACCGCCCCCCCACCCCCCCCCCAGCCTAAGGGGGCCCCCAAAAGAAAAACATTATTTAGATTTAAAAAAAAAAGGCTCTTTTGTAGTGCATTAGCTTTATTTAATTTGATACAAACGGTATTTAAAAATTAATTTCGAGCCTTCCCGTCCGTCCATCTCTCCCGTCATTAAAAAAAATGTGGTGGCCCATAAAAAGACGGACGAGTTGAAAATTTTTCTAAGTCCAAACTTGTTTCCTAGTTTGTTTTTTTTTAAAGTGAAAATAGGGACCACTTGACTGGAATACGAAATAGTGGTCCGTATTTTCACAATAACAAAAAAAAAAAATCGAAAAAATATGGACATAGAAATTTTTACGGGCCATCATGTATATTAAGGGATAATTTACCGCCGGCCGCACATAATGTAGCTGCTACGCCACTGTTTGCCTCCAAAACAAAATTGCTGTATGCGCCACTAATAAATTCAGCTCATAATCCACAAAATTTAAGCTATCTAACCGGTCTAGCCCACAATCCGAGAGCAACCTGCCATTCTTTACTTAGCGGTTGATGAGACCTTTAAACACATTCGTCAAATTCTCACTTGTGGATTTACAGTACTGCTAAATAGATTTGAACTGTCGCGAGGGATGACGTAATCAACACGAAGCTTCTGATTGGTTCCCCACGTCGCCCGTAGCAACCCAACGACCGCAGCCAACAGAAAATGAAAACGTGAGAATTACTGGAAAGCCAACCGTACAGTACCCGAACTCTGCGGACAGTTACGTAAATTGGCATTAGTAAACAGTAGTTACGGTAAGGTTTGACCTCGGTAACCTTATGGTAACTACACCAAAAATATATTACTCGATAATCTAAACACAACAAACAAAGCTAGATATTATTATTCATTCTTTGTTGAGATGAAAAATTTTAAAGTTGGAATCTACTGCAATTTACCATTACCCTACTAAAAATCTTACGTAATGCTATATTAAATAACCGTTTTTCTCCGAATTTTAATGACCGGTGGCTTTTTTTTCGGCAGATGCAGTGGATTTAATTAATGGATTTTTGCAGTAGTTAAATTTCGCAGCAAGGTTTCACCAGGATTATGCACTCCAGCTCCAGCAAAATCGTGTTTAATATCTGAAACCTTACATGAAAGCGTATTCATGTTCCTTTTTGTTTTGACTTCAGTTCTAGTTCGTTTTGACTTCTAATCATCTTTTCCAGTAGTGTAGCTAGACATTCTCTGAAATGGGAGGGTCAATGATTTTCCCAACCCCAGGGGGGGGGGAGAGGGGGGCAGTGGGAGATTAGAAACACTTTCGTTCGAAATTTCAAAGATCTTTATTTTTTTAGCTACTACACTAGCTACTTCCGCCGCTTCCAGCCATTTCTCGACAAAAATCTCAGTTGCTCCCCAACAGGGTGGTAACTGCTTCCCCCCCCCCCCCCCGCGCCCCACCATAGCCTCTGGCAACACCCCTGATCTTTTGATTTCACCTCAAATTCCTTACACTACTGACATATTATGCTTAAAGTGGCACTATCACGGATTGAAATGCGAACGAAAATACCGTGGCGCCATCTAGCGACATTGATATTGTTAACCTTTATAGCTTGCTCGCAGGTGCACGAGGATGAACCAAATTTTCACTCAATAATTAAGGATGTCGTGGCTTGTTTGTTTCGTTAAAAGAAATGCCGTTATACATTCCTTCGCTTGGTGCAAGCAAACGCTAGATGGTACTACACAGCGCTAGATGTTGTCAGAATTCGTCAGCTTTCAATCGGTGATAGTGCCACTTTGAAGAAGATGATTTTAGGAACCTGTTTGCGCGTTGCAAGCGACAGACGACGGGGCTGTAAGAAAACATTGAAAATGAAATATTTTGCTGATAATAAATTCGTTTCAAAATGTTACCGTAATTTGAATTCAGATTTCAGCTATAATACCTTACTTTTTTTTATTGAGTGTGTGGTTAAAAATAAAAAAAAATAAAACGTGACTTCCCCCCTTGTACGAAACTGTCTCATTCGATGATAATGCCCGCCTCCGTTTTGTGTGACGTAATGTGTAATACGGCACCTTATACCATGCGCAATGGCTGTTTGCCGTGACGTCACCATGAGTTAGCCAATGACGAACGAGAACAACGGCTGTTTGGCCGTCTGATTGGACTAGCCCATTCACGTGATATGCACGTCACAGCAAACAGCCATTGCGCGTGGTACAGATTTATTTTCTTGGAAAAATGACACACTGATTACAGTTTTGTTTGCAAATTTTCGACGAACACTTAGAGATTGTCTCTCCGTTCTTTTTCATCAGGCACTCAGTTTCAAGTTTTGTTTTTGTAAGAAAAAAGAAAGCTAAACTTGAGTGCCGGATGAAGACGAACGACAGACAATCTCTAAATGTTCGTCGAAAATTTGCAAAAAACTATCTGTGTTTTTGTTGGTTGAGCTGAATTAGTGCGTAATTTTTCCAACAATGTCAAGATTTCGATCAAAGCAAACCCGCCTACGGAATCTACAGTTAGATTTATTTAAGGAAGTATAACCGTTGCTGGTTTTCTGTCCAGTAAAACTTAATTGCAAGCGAAAAACCCGCCAAGTTTCAGCCATTGAACGTCTGTGATATTAAAATCGGGCCAAGTTTTCACTCATCAGACATACGCCGCCAGTTTAAAACTTGGCGCACTGCAATTTTTATTTTACTGAAAAGTTCGGCTATGTCTTATTTTTCGAATAAATATTTAGATGCAGTGAATTTTATCAAAATAATATTATAGATTTTTTGTTACAATATCTTTTTGAATCACGTATAATCAATTTACTATAATTTTTTATTCACGAACAATAAATAAGAAAATAAGGAGTCAACGACAGTTAAGTGACGTCGTCTTGTATCTCACAAGGCCAGTCTTTAATCTGACTGATTAATGCTTCGTAAACAGTAAACCTTTACAAACTTTAGGGGGGGGGGAGACTTATGTACAACTTAAGTGCTCATTCCCAGTCCCTTGATTCTGAACCGAGTGAACGGACTTTTTAATAAAATGAAAAAAAAAATGTAAAAAATTATCAAGTCCAAACCAAGAAGTACGGAAAAAAAAAACTATTAAGCCAAACCATTTCCAAACTTAAGAGCTTCCTGCAACGTTCCGCAAGATCAACTTGAAGATGTGCAATATGGCACAAAAGCTCTTGAGTTTGTAAAAGTTTACTGTGTTTGTGAAACGGACTTTAATTGGACCTTTTGTATTTACGAGAGGTTAAAAAAAGCGAAGTATTGTAAAAAAAACAACAACAACCGTAAATAACCGTGTTTGCCCTTTAAAGCATATTTACATATTTTAAAGCACACAGTGAGTGACACTAAGTTTAGGTTATTTACGTAACAACTAGCAGGACCACGTAACCTGTTCATCAGAGGCGGACATACGTAAATCCAATGACCTCTACTACACCGGCATTTTGACCTTTGGTGAAAGCGTTAAAAATCAAGACATGACAATGAACTTTTCCACAAAATTATTTACGAGGTCGGGGAGATCGGGGTAAAGGGGGAGGGGGTGGGGAGTGGAATGATAGGGGTTAAACTTCGAACGGCGCCCAGCGTGCATTGCCGCCGCCGTGTTGTTTGGCTCGATTAGCCCCAGGCGAAACCGAAACTGGATCGCACTTGTGTCCATCCTTGCTTAGCGGTATCCACATTCAGATAAGTTTGTAACCCTAAAACGCCACGTCAAAATATCTTAACACGTTATACCCTAAACCCCCGTATAAGTACTAATTGCAGCTTGTCATCCATTCTTAAGTAACTAATACGTCTTTCAAGCATGTCTGAATATTTTTCGATGTTTTTGCGTATCGCTAAATAGTTTTGTCGTGTTCGCTAGGCTACTCTCTCCAACTCTCACTCGGCTGGTAGAGGAAATACTGCAATAAAAAAAATAATAAACGAAAACAAGACACGTTCACTATTAATTCGGTTTTCTCCGCCTCACTCGTTACTTCGTCTGTTATTTATTTATTTTTTTTACCATTTTCTCTTTAAAAAATAAATTAGATTCATTTTATGAATTAGTTGTTTTATGAGTAAAAGTAATATTTCTCTGGAGGTGAAAAAAAATGTTGGGCTTTGGAATGAAAAAAAATCATTTATTTTTAATTTAATCCCGGCTGTTCTGGTTATTTTAAAAACGTTGACACGGTGCAGCAACTCTTTTATTTATAAAAAAATATTTTCCTTAGTATTTGAGATTATGACCGGCTATAATACCACAAGTGCTTGTATTAAATCGATAATTTGTGTGTTTTAGCACGAAACTCATTTCCAGGTTTAATTTACCGAGACCAAAAATCGAGGGGAATTTGTTGGAAAAGAGTTGGAAAGGGGCTGAGAGTAAAAACGCACAAATTATATTTCATAGAAGCACGAGTGGGATCCGGTGTGAGAATTTTTGTTTACTTTCTGTAAAACGATTCTCCGAAGTAATCCCGGTGTACGGTTTCGTTTTTCGATTCACGAAGTAATGTTCATTTACGATGTTTACTTATATGATGTTTACGATGTTTACTCCTATTTGGCGAAGCGGTACTAGCCCCCGATCACATTTCGTCAAGCAATCTCTAATTTTGTTTGCGATGTATTGTATTTGGCGTAAACGACATTTTAATGCTGCAGATACACCACGTTAACAAACGTACCCTGACCGAAAAAGCATCTTCGTGTTTCCGTAAAAGTCCGGCGGTTCTCGAAAGTTAGTTCGTTGCCCTCATAAGGGCACAACTACCACGAACGCTGCCGAGAAGCAGCTTCGTGTTTCCGTAAAAATACGATGACCAACGAAGATGACGTCATTTCCGTAATATGGTCATAATGAGAAAGAAAGCGAAATATGGTCCTCTAAGTGAGATATATTGTATAGGTCTGTGGTTTGTTTGGCGGCGACCAATCAGAAGCGAGTAAAGCTTCGATCGGGATAATTATTGAAGCAGAAAGCTCTGGTGTGGTCTTTTCACCGTGGTCTTTTGAGTGTAAGTCGGCGTGGTGCTCGTTTTGCGAAACGAAAAGGAAAATTCTCAAATAAATAATTCATTAATTGTCCACATTATTAACACCGCAGGCGAGGTATTCTCCTCAGCGACAACAATGCCATCTGAGACATAACACACGCGTGGGCATTCTGCAACTCGGATAATGGAAGCCACCAACGGGTGCTCAGCGACGAATGCGCCAGCAGGTGCATATCATCCTTAGACGGGTTACGAGCTAGACTACGTTATTGACCAGGGGGTCACAACTGGACCAGAAACAATGCATTCCAAACCATCGCATTCTGCATTCTTTCCAGTGCTTGGCTGCCCCCGGTAACACCAACATGGCGCAAGTTAACTTCCGGTTCTCGTCTGAAGGAGGTCCGCGAGAGGCCAATCCTACAATCTATTGATTTATTTATTTATTTTATTTACAAAATTATTGTAATGTCCTATAAAGAGCATAACAGCAATTTAAAACAACAATTTAAAAAAATGGAAGAAAGATGGCAGCGTTTTGGTGCCCACCGTTCTCGTCTCTGCTCTCGCCTGAATGAGATTCGTGAGACACACATCCCATAATTCGTCATCAGTCCAGTGGTGTGCGCCGAAGACAATGCGTATATTAACATCATTTCCTGCCTAGGTTGCCACAAACGTAAAAACGTAGTATATCTTAAAAATGTTGCAAACATCAATTTATAAAATCGACAAACTATTGGAAACTTACTTCAAGATAAATTTTGCAAACAGCATTACAGTTGAACTGTACCCATGCGTGTTTTACAGTACTCGTCGGACTTAAGGTTTTCCAACATATTTGAGCTACTGCGACTGAATTTGCTCACCATGTTTAGCAGTAATGGCGGTTGCCATCCCATAATCCCAAAACGGAAGTATCATGGATGGTTGCGCAAGGGCCCGGTGTACACATGCCTTTTTTTTAACGCGCGTTGACGTTATCAATCAATTCACACATGACCGTGAAGTAACGCCAGTACACATTCGGCCGCAACCTGTTTTGCCAACCCCGTGTATACAAAAAATTATATTTTGAAACCAATGAGACGATATTGCTTTTTTCGCCTATCTCGTGTACAAAAAATATATTTTCAACCAAGTGCGACGGTATTCGGTACATTCATTTACTGATTTAAGATGTACCAGGGGAATATGTTATACATCCTTTGCAGATTAACTAAAAAATTCGGATAAGTTCTTTAATTACTTCCCAACGAGTCTTCAATCATTTCTGCAGCAACATTTCATATTTCAGGATAGTTCTCTACTCCCCCAATAAACAATTCCATGTCTATAGTCTTAGAAATTGGACGCCATTTTCGGTAACGCATTTGGAATAAACAACGGATGTGTGCACACAAGTCACAAGGTACAACAACAACAACAAACTCACTGCCATAAGTTATCACCACACTTTTAAACAATAGTTATCACCACACTTTTTTGAACAGGCGACCAACCAAAAGAAACCAACTCCAAAATTTATCCGGTACACGCATGACCTATTGTTGAAAATTCAATTCGAAATCTGATGTTTTAAAAAATAAATGAGGTTTTTATTTTTAACCATCGTCTGCAACACTTAAATGATTCAGCTTTTCTGTGGAAGGGTATGCCAAAGCCCTAAAAAAATCACACAATCCTCACCGCGTATTTCTTTCTTTCAAGCGCCACCCCCTTCAAGTCACACAAAGTCACAAGTTACTGAGAGACGTAGGTGCGTTTGCGTTGCCACTGCGTTGACGGGGGGGGGGGGGGGAGTACGGTGCAAAACGAACGCACGATGAACCTGCGGTAACGCAGCGTCAACACGCGTTTATGCATGTGTGCACTGGGCCGATCGTGTATCTGTTAGTGTGTAAACGCAGTTTACCATATATCGTCCTAGTTGGTACCTTCTGTAATCCAGGTAAAGGAAGCCACCGCAGGTATATGCCGACGGATGGGTTGTCTTCCGCAGATGGGTTATTAGCTAGTACTAGCGGAGTCGCTCGCTTCGCTCGCTCATTCCGCGTCGTCTCGCTCCCCTCACTCCCCCCCCCCCCTCATTTAATTTGCCGTTCGGTCGGTAGATGGCATCGTATGTTCGCGCTGCTGGCCGTTGCTTTTCGGGCGCAGCTACTATCTCAGCGGGGCTTGGCTGCTACTCTTATAATTTGCCGTTCCGTCGGTAGATGGCGGAGATGGCATCGTATGCAGCTGCTGCGCTGCAGATGGCTGCTGCCGGCTGCTGCAGATGGCCGCGTTGGGGAACTTGTGTAATTATATATATATAGATTCCCATTTCTGATTGGGAAATAGTATCTGATAAACGTTTACGATAATCCACTCTAAAGAGTTTGACTTTGCATCAACAATTCAAATTGCATAGTTATGTGAATACGAACAAGGCATACGAATAGGTAGTATGTATTCATCTATAACATGCAATTTTGTAAAGCCACACGCTACGAAGGTATACCACCAGAGCGCGATTTAAAAATGATCATAGTCTTCTTCACGAGTTGCATTCCGACTGAAAAAAAAACAACACCAAGCTCTTACCCGAGGTGTTTTCATCAGCTTGTGAATGAATTGAGTGATTGAGAAACATGATTTGTACTTAAAGCAACACCCGGCCTGCTTTATAACAGCCACGCGTAGTCATGTGTCCGCGCGCTGCCGTTGCGAGATTCGGCGCAGTAATACGACAACGTCACTTCCGGCCTCGTCTTCTCGTGATCACGTGAACGACGCGGAACGACGTCTGACATAGCAGACGAATTTCGGGCCACGTGGCAGCATAGACGCAAAAACTGTGTCGTCACAACTGGAAACCATGACACGTCATGGCTATTGTAGGAGCGCAAAGGATCATAGACGTGCGTCCCGCAGTAAATAAAACTACCAATATTCAACAGAAAATCTCGTAGACGCCACGTTTTAAAACGAATTTTTAGCCAGAGATTGACTAACGGTAAGTAAATAAAACTTTGGGGCCGTACTTGATGTGGAGGATCGAGAAAAATGACGCTGGGAGGAATGTCCTTTTAAAGCAGGCCTGAGTTGTATTTGCAACGGAAGAAAGGCCATGTTGCAATTTTTGGGTGCCTTCCTTATAGAAAACAATCCGGCGAATTTTAAAATAAGTGCACACATTTTTAAGTCTGTTAGCAGCCAATTTGCTAAAGCATGACAAAATTCTAAAATTGATTCGCTGACCAAAGGTAATATTTTTTGTGTAGAGGTTTTATGTGCACAGTCTAGATAATTGAAGTATACAGAATGTGTAACATAGGTATTCATAACTGACGGCACAGAAACTACCACAAACGAGAAGTTACTATGAACTGGGACGAAATTATCGCTAACCCAAGACCCGCTGAGATAGTAGCTGTGCTCAGCTACTATCTCAGCGGGCCTTGCGCCAACCATCGAGAAAGCAACGGACCCTGTTTTCGGAGCGCTCGAGAGTGTTAACCGAGCGTTTCTTTTCCTGCAAGCGCTTTAACGTCAAATTATGTCTACATGTTAGTATTAAAAAACGCTTAAGCGTATAAAATACGGATGTAAGCCTTAAAAAACTTAAAGCCCTAAAGGAACAGATATTAGAAAAAGACAT
>JAHWFP010245963.1:0-15482 GCA_023313725.1 Lithobius niger | reverse complement strand
TACTAGAGGCCTAATAAGCCAAAAAGCCCCCTAACTAGGTCTTAGGCTCAGCCAGTTGGCTGGCCCGAAGGCTTTCTGATTTTCCATGCTGGCCCCCTTGCTTAAATACGTTTTGGTAACCCCTGACAACCGCGAAATAGCCATGGTATTATGGGTAATAGAAAATTCTAGAATGTTCTAGAGGCAGGAACCGGAAACTAAATTACAAGACATAGATAATGTCCACCTATGTAAGAATGGACACCCAAGACTAAGATTGGCCATTGGCCCCAGCAAACATGCAAGTAACAAGATCGAACCCTGGTCTGTACGAAGCCAGAGATGTACAGGTGGAAACAAAACTCCTATCGAAGCTGACACCGAGTGCTCGCAGGTACCCGTATGCAACAGTTTTGAGGATTAAAGCCCTATCCAAACAGAAGACAATTTCATGCGAAGCGATGCGTTACTGCTTGCCTACAAGTTCAAAATTTTTTCGATCATATAGGCGGTGTTTGTTTTTGTCGATTGATTTTGACGTCTTCGGTACACCATCCTGCAATGCCATACAGCCGCGAGGGGCCAGTCTGGTTAGGGCTTAACAATTCAGGTTCGCAACCGCATAATCGATCCACGAAAAATTGTTTGGTAGTTTAAAAAAAAATAAAAATGCAACGATCCGGGAATAAATAATTGTCCAGGATTCAGTAAAAAAATGAAAAGGAAGGGAGGAAGGAGGGGAGGGGAATGCAAAAAGCGAGGGAGAGAGAGAGGGGGGGGGGGATGAACCCCCGTTTCGACAAACCCTGTTCCCCCCCCCCCCCCCCAAAAAAAAGTAGATTTACAGATTCACCTCCAGGGGCCAATCCCGTTTCGCCAAAACGATTTGACACAATTTTACGACCACGAAATTTGATACCTTGTTTCCATGTAATGGGGCTTTGAAAGGCTAACATTTAACAGTGACAAGCAGTGGTAAAATAAGACCATTTTGAAAACTGGAAAAGCAGACGGAAAAAAGTGTACTTTAAATATCGTTTAGAATGCTCGGTCGTCACTACGTGAATGCCAAGGTGTCTGTTTAAAGAATAGTTAGTTATACACATGATGGTTAACCTTTTTCCAAACGGGAATTCCCATTTTTCAGAATCCCGTTTCGCGGAATCAAAATATTCTTCAAAAAATTTAACATTGCAGAAATTAAAGAGGCATGCCTAATTGGAAGCAATTTTTGATTAGTTGCGGTTTCTGATGTTATGTGTTTAGCCGGGGCGATGGCGGTAGCGCGAGCGAGGCACGTGATTTGAAACAAATTATTCTGCAAAACGGGTGTTTGACAAAATTATCTGACCGTTATCAGGTTATAAATGTTCGTTTTTTTTAATGTTTTAAATGTTTCGTGTGCCTAAAATTTCGTGGACATTGTTTGGCGAAACGGAATTTGTCGAAACGGGATTGGCCCCTGAGGCAAAAGCTGTTGATCTGCTTTCGTTTTGGCGAAACGGGATATAACCGGGCGGGGAAATGTGGGATGAAGTGGGGAAGAAGAGAGAGGGATGGGAGGGGAGGGGCAACAATTTAGATGAAATTGCCCCATTCACCCACTTCGAGGAAACTGCCTTCCCTTCCCCAGAAATAATCTCACATTCTGCTCCTGTATGACAAATGTAATGGCGGTGGCCCTGGTGGGTATACATATAGCACGACAAAATTTTAAGTTTCAGGAACATTCGTTGGCTGTAAGGCTTGCCCTCCAGGTAATTAACTGAGAGCGATGGTAAATTCTCCCAGATGTCGCAAAAGGTCTCTAAGGAGCGAAATGCTTTGCCTTTAACATTTCCAATAAAAAAATTATGGTAAAAAAAGAAGTGTGTTAAGAGGCTCCAACTGAATTGGATAATAAACGGATTACCTTTAGGTTTCCCCCCAAAAACCCCCCCCCCCCCCCGTTCCGCTTTTTTCAGTCGGTAATTCGAGTGCCTTACTGAAAAAAATTTACTTTTAATAGCTACGGGCACTTAACGTTAAAGTAAATTAGCGTACCTCCAGAAAATTTGCATCGGCAAATTGCATTTAATGAACACTTTGATATCGGCTGGGAGTTATTTTAAAAATTTAGGTTTCAGAAAAAACTTAATTAACTAACTGAATTTTTTTTTTTATGTATTGCCTCCGTAAATAACCGCGAGAAATTCTATCTTGAAGGCTTTTTGTTTTAATAGACTGAAAGTTTAGGCCACTTTAGTTGTAAATTTAAGCAATTTAACTTGGTTTTTGGAGAAAAAAAAAAAACCTGTGCATTCACGAAGAGAAGGACACAGGAAATGTACTCGTGCCCATGTCGATTGTGGTATGTAAAAGATCCTAGGCATTTCGCAGCAAAATTGTCCCTCTCCGTACCTATAGAACCTTAATAGTTGAAAAGGCCGTTAACCCGACAATTTTCCTTTTGGAAAAACATACGCAAAAAAAAGGCGTTTAGTTGCGTGACGATACGTTTCGATCGCAGCGTTCGTTTTTAAAAAGTAAAAAGTTGTCGGTTCGATTCCTGCTTGTAAATCAAATTCCGTAATCAAATCGTGGTGACTGAGTTGGGCCATATCTCAGCAGTGATTCACCTGGGGAAGGGGGGGGGGGGCGCCAAAAAGCGGCGGGGGGAGGGGGATGGCTCCCTCGAAACCCGAAGTTAAGGGTAAAATTTGACAGAATGGGACAAAACAAGACAGTTTATTGCCATTGAACAAATTGTCTGGAAACTAGTTTTTTAATTAATTCAAAGACAACAAAAAAAAATGCTAAAATTGAGTTGATTTTACAGGGCTCCGAGGATGGCCGTCTGAGCCCAGGTGGATTTTAGCTGATCGCACTTTTAGCTAATCGCACTTTTGAGGTAACGTGAAGAGGAAGTATTATTCTTTGTAAAAACATTATTCTTAATGATTCAAAAAGCATTCTCAAAAAAAAAGAAGAAAAAAACCAGGCTACAAACCAAATAAGTAAAAAAATAAATAAATAACGTCCATAATCCCCCTGTAAATAGGTCTAGCTTGTCATGATTGGTAACATTTCAATTCATCAAGTAAAGTATACATCATCACGTTTGTCAATTTTGTGTCTCACCTCCCCAATTCCAATTAAAATTGCTGAGCGCTAAACCTAAATTCTTTAAAAAGTTGAAGAGACAATTTTTATTGGTTCCGAGAATATAAGGCCGTTAGTACCCATTTTTGAAATACACACGTTTTAGGTCGATTTTTCTAAAATTCTAAACGCACCCGTACTTCCAGTGATGACATTAAAGCATAATTACATACAAAAAAGTTTACTAAATATCGCATCATACCTTTTTCAAGCGTATGCGGAGCCATGGCGGTAGTTGCGGTATACTAACACCTCTGCTAATGCTTTTCGTGCAAAGCAGCAAGGAGGAAAAGCATTACCAGGGTTTTTAGAAGCCGCAACTTCCACCAGGGCACCGCGTACGCTTGGAATAGGTATGGTGCGATATCCAGTTAGCTTCCTAATTGATGATTAAAGTATCTCTGTCGCGTAATGACACTTAAAATGGGAACTACTTCTCTGAGCGGCCGAACACCTCCTGACGCGAGTTCGTGATAACCCGCATTCTAACTGTGAACTGCACATTAGTATTCGCAAATTGTGTTCCCAAGTAACTAACGGTCTCTGTTTAGTGTTTCAGAGGCTGAGGAGTAAACAACAGGTCGTCTCTTCATCTAACCCGTTTGTATTCAGTGAAGATCGCCTCAAAACCGATGAATTTTTCGAAAGGGGAAAGGAAGGAAATGTATTCCGGATTGGGAATTGCGTTCAGGTTGATCGAGGTAGTTTCCTCACGAGGCTAAAACGAGTTTCGCCCAGGAAATTTTAAAGAGAGGTTTCCAACTTCTTCAGAACCTTCGTAACCCTTTGCTGACCAGCCCAAATTTCTTGCAGAAGAACAAGGAACAAACCTAGCGCACTCGAAAAGTTAGGCCCTTGATCTCTAGGAATAAACAAATCCACCCTAAACCTAAAGTAATATAGGAGAAGGTGCCAAGTTTCCAAAAAGGGGTCGGCCTTTCAAAGTAGTGATATCATTCAACCAGCAGGGAAAGGCCGCCAAGGTTAATCTTATAATCAAAGTTAATCACACGGACTTATAGTTCGAAAGTTAAATGATAAAATAGAACATTGTTACTCGTGGTAGCAATCTTTAAGTTGCCATTATTTTAACGTCCAAAGTATGCGGTGCGATTAACTTGGAAAATAACGTTAACCTTGGCGGCTTTCACCAGGTGTACATTCGGACGTGTACATTTGGGTGACATTTGGGCGTGTGCATTTGGGTGTACATTTGGGCACGTACATTTGGTGTACATTTGGGCGTGTATAGTACCTGAAACGCGGTATAGGCTACCGTGATACACATTTCTGATGACATCAGTGTCTTGTTACTGATGCACCAATATATTCTTTTCAAAGTTGCTTCATTTGGGAAGATTGAGCTGTAGACGATGTCTTTGACATATTCCCAGAGGGGAAAAAAATAATCCGAAGAAGTTATGTCAGATGATGTAGGTGGCTGTGGAATCTTGGAGTAATCGCCTCAATTCGTTACGTGATGGAATAGGCCCATTACGACAAATCTAACGACATGTCTATGTTTCTCGATCATGGATTTCCCCAGTGGGACGTGAACCATCATGTTGAAAAATGAC
The DNA here is from genome assembly GCA_023313725.1 of Lithobius niger. Taxonomy (NCBI): domain Eukaryota; kingdom Metazoa; phylum Arthropoda; class Chilopoda; order Lithobiomorpha; family Lithobiidae; genus Lithobius; species Lithobius niger. The sequence continues at coordinate 10,785 of JAHWFP010245963.1, read as the reverse complement.
TGGTGGATTACAATTTGTTCATCTAGGTCTTGATACGTAAGAACGGTTTGCTGTGTTCTCCGGAAAAAAGAACAAAGAAACAGAACAAAAAAGTGCGTTTTTTTTCTGTGGCGGCGGCCATTTTTCATTGGCCGATTGTGGCGCCCGCTGTCGTTGTAATTATAAATACGATGCTACCACTAAAATCTTTTTGAGTCTGTCTACAAAATAGCAACAACCAAAAAATAACCCTTTGTTTCTATTAATGTGCTACTGATTTTTTTTTTTATTAAATTGTGTAATCAGGGAAATCGTTTAGGGACGTACAAGGCATTGCTCTTTTTTTTTTGTAATGGTTGACTTGCAGCCGATGTGCTAGCGCTAATCTAGGATAAACACTTAAATATAAAATGATCCATTTATGTCAATTTACATCAATTTGTTGAGTGTTAGTACAGTGGCATAAATACATAAATTTGCCAGCCCCCCCTTGCCCCCCCCCTCCCCCAGTATGCACGTCCCTGCCAACCAGCTAGGGACGGGCATGTTGTTGTTGTAGTGGCCCCCTGTGAGTTTTTAGCATTTAAGTGTTGTGAACAAGGTGCAAAATTGTATTAGCACAGAGAAATTTAAATTCGTTGTGTGTTACCAGGCCTTGTGAATTTTGCCTCGTCAGAGGGTATATGTTTTATCTTACCCTAACAGTTTGTCTCTAGTATTAATCTAAGTCTCCTTCAACCCTATAACTCTCCACTATAGTGTCCGAGGCCTATCTTGAGTTCGCCGCGGAACGAACACAGATAATCGACTGTACGTGTTTGGTAGCAGAGTGCCTTGTTGATATCCAACATGGTTACAAAAACAATGGCGGCCATCGACGAAAGTCGCCCCCTCCAAGAAGACGTAACCGCTCATAAAATACTTGCAGGACTAAAGATACGCCGTGCAGTCAATAAGTCTTCTGGGCCCGAAAGTAGTCCTGTCTAGCTCATTTCGCTTCTTGATCGTCGCAGCTTCTCAACTTCAGTCCGACCATTAAGTCAGCTCCATCTTTTAATTCCCACTTGGCAAGGGTCGCCCAGCCCTAATGTGTTAGTTAGGCGAGCATTATAATATGCCATCTTCTACACCACGACTACTTATGATTCGCTTTAAGATCTTGATGTCTTGTGTTGTGTTACCCTAGATTCCTACTGTACGGAGTGCCATAAATGGACTAAGAAAAGATCAGTACCATGGCAAAAGCACAATTAGTGAAAAACGAGTTGGAATCCACCGAAAAAACGCACAGCTAAGTAATAGTTATTGTTGAGAAAGTCACGGTTAAGGAGTATTATACGACAGCTGTGATGATTGGTCCGCCGAAAGTGGGCAAGCCCGTCGAGTGCCCACTAGAGGAGGGCCAATCATCGCAGCCGTGGCATAACACTCCGTAACCGGGACTTTCTCACCGACAACTAATTTATGCCACGGTTGGGACGTCAAGCTACCTCGTATTTAATTAAAACGTTTTCTGTTTGTGTGTGTGAAAATTGCTTCAAGAAATACGGTATGTCGATATGAATGCAGGTCTTTCATTTTAGTTTGTGGTGGGGGAGGTGGGTGTTAGATGGACGAGTCCTTTGGCAGGTTAGCCCAAGTTTGTGGAGGGAGGGGGGTGAGTGGGAGTTCGACGCGCCATTTGGCTGGAAGCTCAAGTTTCCGAAAGAGAATGTTAGGAAGTGTTCGAGCCATCTGTTCGAGCCATTTCAGGTGGATATCGGATATTGGTGTTTTTTAGACTTTACTCGGACATTCCGGCAAGGTAAGTAATTTTTTTTATATATTTGTAGTTTGATAATTGTTTCAAAAAATATGGTAATAGTATATCGCCATGAATGACGTTAAGGTCGTTCCATTTTAGTTTGTTGAGATGGGGGGGGGGGGGGGGACGGGCGGAGTAGGGAGTTGACTGAATGAATAAGCTTAGCTATGGGCCAGACATGTGTGAATTAGCAGGGACAGGATTTCATTCGGTACATTACGGCAAGTTAAATGATTCCTTTTGTGCCTTTGTATTGTGTTACGTTTTGGGTCGCTGTATTTGATCGTTGGTGTGGGCGTTCCCGGTCACGTGATCCTGAAGTGTTGTAAGTGTGCATTATCAGCATAAGTGTCGGTTATCCGCAAAAGTATGGGCTAACTTGATAACCCACATTTTTTGCGATGACGTACACTTCCGGTCACTGTTAACGGGATTTAACCTATTGAAATTTAGCATGCCGTTGAGTTAGCGTGACGTCATAGCCGTGGTATAAACAAGCAGTAGATCTACAAGCTAGACTGCTTGTAGAGAGGTAAGAGTGTGAAGAAGTGCTACGTAGCACTAATTCAGCTATAAAAGAATTGAAAAGGGGTTAACTATTTTTCGAACGTCTGTTTACGACTTTTTATTTTTCAAAATCACTGGTTATTATGCCACTATAGGCACTAAGTTCAGCTTATAAAAACGAATTTATCCAAAAAAAAAAACTACACAACTAGCGGGAAGAGGGGAAGGTTACACAATGTTACATATTTATGGTGGGGGGGGGGGGTTAACGCCAAGTGCTACACAGGTGTTACAAAGGGGGGCGGAGGGGGTCTAAAATGTTAGAAAAAAGTGTTACGTAATTTGTGAATGCTCCCAATGAATATTTTTAAAAAATGTCATGGTATTTAAATTTCATGGTATTCATAGTGATTATTTTTTGGGTTTTTTGTTTAAGTGAGCATTCACAAAATTGTCAGTCGGTGGAAGGCGCACAAATGATCAGTTGCCCCTTCCACAAATTTGTAGCTGCGGTCTTGGAACAAACCTAGCTGCTGGGTTTGCGCAGAACTGTTCATACAGACGTTTCCTGTCATGGCTAAATCAGACGGCAAGCTGATCGTAGTACTGTCAACATTAACAACTTTATGCACCAAGCCATTCAAAGTTGGGTCCTCTTATTCTCCGGGCGCACGCTATTTCATCCGGCCGAAGGAATCTGTCCTTGTACCTTTTCCATTACCATCAATAATTGTATCGTTAAAGTCGGGGGAAGGCGACTAAAATCGAATGCATGAATTCCGTTATTGCCCAAACAGACTCAATCAGTTCCACCATCATCATCATCATCATCTGTGACATCAGTTATCGCGTTATCCCGATCGCGCCGAAACGAGATGGCAATAAGTTGCGGGGTTTAAAAGACACTGTGTCCAGGAATGGCTCTCGGCTTGTCGCCGTATAGTGTCAGGGAAGAGGTGGTTTTAGCCCGTTTGCGTATTGGTCACACCAACCTTACTCATTGCTTACTTTTAAGGCCGGGGGGGGGGGGAGAGTTATCCCTCCTGAATGTCGTTGGTGTCGACGGCCATTTTCGGTCCGAGACACTTACCTGTTGATTGTCACCGTCTTGATGGTGTTCGTCGACGTCATTTCCGTTTCCGTCTTCCGGAAAGAGCATCAATTGGGTGACAAGTCTGTCCTCCTGTTCTTGATTTTTTTAATTTTTGCAGGAGGTATAGAATTATGATTAAGGTCTCGATTTGGGGATTTTTGTTTAACGTCTCTGTAGGCCTACGGTGCAGTAGCAACCCGGTCCACTGCACTGTGACTCACGTTGGCGCTCAGTGCCGCAATTAGGGGTGGTGCAAAGGGTGCAAGGCACCTTGGCCCAGGAGGCAGGGGGGGGGCAAAATTCACCAGTTGGGGGGTGGCCCAAATAAGACAAAATTCACTACATTTTGGTTGGGCGTTGAGAGTCACTTTACCCCTAAATTTGTCTACTTGTCGAGGAGGGGATCAACATATTGTCCTTGCACCCCTCCTTGGAAAAAGCTAGCTGCGGATGTGTTGGCGCTGATAACCCAGCTGTCGACGCGTCATTAATCCTCAATTCTCTCCCCCCCCCCTTCCGAAAAGAGAGTTATAGCAGGTTGAGATCAGAGAGCGTCTATGCAACGACCCCCCTTTGCTTTTTCGCGACTGAAGCGACTAAAGTTCCTAAGTGACTGGGAAAATTGTTTCGTCAAGAGGACTTCTTTACCTTATTTCATGGATTATAAGATAAGAAGGAGTTACAGCACAAGAAAAATGGACACTACTATTCGTGAGGTCACCCTACCATCTTCAGGTGACAATAAAACACTTAACACATATACAAATTCACGGCAGTATCTGCCGAGTTACCAAATCCATACAAACAAACCAGTTTAGGCATAGGCCAGGCCTAAAACTTTAAATATTTTTTAATCAACTTCCGGGCGCCATCTTCTGGCAACCCGTATCAATTGGATATGTAAAAAAAAAATGTTTAAAGTGTTAGGCCGTGATGGACTATGCCTAAACTGGCTTGTTTGTATGGATTTGGTGACTCGGCATGCAGATGCTGCCAGGAATTTTTATGTGTTAAGTGTTTTGTTTTCACCTGAAGATGGGAGGTTGACCTCACGAAACGTAGTGTCGTTTTTCCTTGTGCACGATACTGGCTGCAACTACATTCTTATCGGCTAAAAGGGCTGAAACTGCTCAATCAACGGACAGTAGCGGCACTAGGAATAATTTTCAGGAGGGGTGGGGGGCACACATTGTCAACAGCTTTCAAGTAAATAACAGTAATTAGAAGTTTTATCAATTAATCTACTCATCCAAAAATACCTGTACGAATAGGCCTACGTCGAGAAAACTCTATGTGTTATGTAAGGGATGGGAGGGGGGGGGGTCATAATTGATTTCCAGTTTCAACTACGTATTGAATAACAAGAAATCTTACAAGCTCGTTACTGTACTTTTTCACTGTTGCCATGAATACCGTTTTAGTTTGTGATTTTGTCTGAACTCTAATATTTTTTTTGGGGAGGGGGGGTGGCACCCAGGGGGTCACAACTGAAATCTGGGGGGCACGTGCTCCCCCCCCCCCCCTCCTCGGTAGCGCCGTCACTGTCAACGGATTGCAAGACTGCAATCATTCACTTGAACAAATGTCAGATTAAACGATCCCTCCCTAAAATAAAAAATGTTTACCGATTACATTGTACAATATAATGTACATCCCAAATGCCAGCTCAAAGAATGTGGAATTTATTGGTCCAGAGCCATGGCCTGACGCCTCACGCACTACTACAAAATAACGAACAATAAAATATAACATTCAAACTCAACTTAGCTCAATGCCAGCTCAAAGCCACCAACAATAAGTAGCCATCCAGCGTATCGACAATGTTTGTTTCGCCGATTATTTTGTGATAGTCAGTTTGCACCAGGAGTGGTTAACGCTCGTTAAACCCTTTGAAACCCTTTGAAGTTTGCACTGTATACTCGTAACTAATAAGGTAATAATGAAAATGACGTTACGAATGATTGCAATATTTTTACTTAAAATGCCGCCCAAAACGTCATGCGACGTCATTTTTTGGTAGTGTGCGGCGGCGAATCGAGCAGGACCGTCATTCTAAATCGTGTTCACCGTCGATTTACTCTGGTATCAGCACATTGGAATTTAAAACGAGGCCTCTTGCCATATGCGTTATCGTTACGAACGTGAGGTTCACAGTCATACACCCATTTTATAAATGACAACCATTAAACAGTAGGAGCAATTCAGAATTTCCAGCTGCGGTCATCCACAATCAACCTCGCTGTGGTTTAGCAATGTTTGGCTTCGCTACTCGTTAACCCTCACGTGGGCAATATCCATCCATAACCCTTTTGTACCACACCAAGCAAATAGCCCATTGTTCCTCCTTATAGTTAGCCTGCGTTGTGTTTCCAGAGAGAGAGAGGTGCTACGGAATTTAATCTTCATTAAAATGACGTCACAATTAGATTACAATCTGTGTGGAGGTAATGAAAAATGAGAATTGCACGCTCAAGTTTGTAATGATGTTCATTACACGGCGAAGGTTGGGTTATCTGGTCGAAACGGTCGGCGAATTTGCGAGACACAAGGCAAACTAATGAACGTTCGTTTCATCTAAATTTACGGTTGAATTTTGACGTGGAGCGGTAGCTACTGTGAGTGAATAATTGGCGTGAATTCTTCAGTAATTATAAAACGATTTGATTTTCGCTATGCTGACATCTTTGCCATCATTCCATTACGTGTTCTAATGGGTAGATATTTTAAAGAGTGAGACTTGTGGACACCCCTGACTGGATAAGGTCATGACAAGCACATAGCCAAAACATTTTTTTTTTAATTTTCGGCCTCTTTCACACTTTTGGGTCTTTTTCACCTGTACAAAATGATAAAATGAAGCCATAAGACACCAAAGTACATCTACAACTCATTAAAACGAACAAAGCCGTACGTAAATGTTATAAAATATATAAAATAGAAGAGCAGAGCTCTTAGTCACCTCACCACATCATACCGCCATTTTGTTAAATGACAAGACGTGACGTCATGCCTACATTTGATTCAGTGTTAAAGCATGAAGAATGCTGATCCATTTGTGCATAACTGGGAAATATTCTACCAGGTTCATTAGCATGTTTTGTTTGCTGTAGTTGCGTGTGCTTTTACTTTTAGTGGCATAGCGCTTCATTTTATCTTACTGGTGAACAAGATCCAAAAGTGCGAAAGATGCCGAAAATTAAAAAAGGTTTTGGCTATATCCTCATGATGACCTTCCCCAGTCAGGGAAGGGGGGGGGGGGTGCCTCTATATACAAGTTTCAAGAGTTCAGCACCACAATTAATTTTGGATGATTTTAAAGGGTGCTTACGACTAACAGGGGTGCCCATCATTCTTCCCCTTCCCCGAAACAACCTCACCAAGGCAATGAGGAGCTCTCCAGTTTCACAGCAGAAGTAGGCTACACCATCCGATTTTCCAGGGTTGGCGTGGGATAATAACGGGAAAGATGAAGAAATGATTTATGTAGAAAAATGAATAACTGAAGAATATTGTCCTGCAGCAGTCTGGTCTTTACGATAATCTCATGAGGCCCCAGGTTCGAGCACGAGGCCTAGGAATTTTACATGCCACACCCAGGCCAACACGGGCGTTTTTGAGAAGAGAAGGGCCCTGTGACGCCTCGTGCTCATGTCGCGTGTGGCATGTAAAAATCCGAGGACACCATCGCTTCGTCTGAGAGCGCGTCAAACTTCCAGTATTTAAGGAGATGGTGAATGTTAGAAAGATAGAAACAATTATGATTGTTTTTTTTTGTTTTGTTTTTATTGTGAGGTGGGAGGGGGTGATGGGTTAAGTGGGAAAATGAGGTAGGCCACCAAAAAAATGTCTTATCAAAAAAACTTTGAGATTTTTTTTTTTTTTTTTTTTTTTAACTGGCGCCTTGGGTTGCGAGGGAAAGTCGGTCAACAATATCAATATGGACCACTACGGGTACCCTTGAGCCTGAGTACTAAGTCGTAGTACAAGTCTTTGGATTTTTATTTTTGGGGGGGGGGGGGGGGGGGGCGGCTTGCCTTGTTTTCTTCCGCTGTTTTATCGAAAAATGGTGGTGATCCCTAGAAGTGTGCTCAGACTAAGACTAACTGGGATTGAAGCTGCGTTCATCGCTCACTAGTGTACGTGAGCAAGGAATGCACCTTCAATCTAAGTTGACCTATTCTCGAACTCATGTCGGTTATGATAGGTAAAACAACGTCTGGTACTACTGCCCGACATTCGTCTGCCTGACAGTGATGTTTACCCGAGACGTAAGTTGACCAACAGTAATTTTTGAATGGTTTTGAGTCTGTGGAAAAATTACGTGCAATTTGTAAACAAATGTGAATTCGTCAATTCAGCTTCTACCGTCTGTTGAATACGAATGTCCGTCAGTACTAGTGTACTAACCATATTGCTTGTTGAACTTAATTTTTTATTCTGGGTGTGGATGTTCCTCTTTCCCAGTGGCCTAGCCCTGCTGGTTATTTAACTTATTTTTTTATTCTTGGTGTGGGTGTTACCATTTCCCAGTGGACTAGCCCTGCTGGTTATCTAACTTAACTTTTTTCATTCTGAATGTGGACTTCCCTCTTTCCCAGTGGACTAACCCTGCTGCTTATTTAATTATAATGTTTGTACTGGATGTTGATGCCTCCCTTTCCTCAGTGAACTAATCCTTCCAAACCTGGCTGGCTTCCTATGGCTGGCTTGTACTAAGTAAGATTTTAACAAGAATTTTTAGTGGACTTACCCTGCTACCCGACAAGGGTTGCCTCCTAAAATTAACCTGGTTGGATCAGTCGAAAATAACTTTGGTTGTTTCCACACACCACGGATCGGCAGCATTTTTAATCGCGAACATCGTCACCAGAACGATTCGTCACCTATCGACTCTCATTCACGTGATAGCAATAAACTACAAAACAGGATTATTTGGAACACGGCACAGTAGTTTAGTTACGCACTTGCTGTTAAGATACATGAAAGCTTTAATCACTATTTTCTGAAGCTCAATTTGTAGAATTATAACAACGATTGACACGTGACACGTTGAGTTAATACAAATAAGTGCAATGCTTCCACTGCCCCCTCCCCCCACTCGTTTCTACCTCGTTTCTAATTAGTTGATAGTCTATTCGATTACGGTCTTAGGTCCCGGTCTCCCAATTATCCTTACGAACCTACTTGGGCGAGCATGGTTAATTGGCTCGTATGGTGTACTGCCTGAAGTGTAATTTAAATACTATATGTGTATAGGCAACCGTCTTAAGATTTAGCCAGATCAGGGAATTGTGAGGTGACATCTCATACAATCCACGTGATTAGTACACGCAACAGGGTGATTCTTCGTAACCATAGTTATGTAGATCAGTTTTGGAAGGCACCTATGAATGGATGAAGAATGTGAATACAAGACAATTGTAGAAATGACTTATTTTACTGGCGTTTGTGAAAAATGAAATTACTCACATGGTACAGCAAGTGCAATTTTAATAGGTAACAATATACGTAAACTTCATTAATCCAATTAGAATACAACCGAGCATCGAATGGTACAAGCAACGATGTTGCAATGGCAATTAAAAACTTGAAACATTATGCTGTTAACAACTTGATACACGCGGCATAGTCCAGCTCAAATAATTGAGGATGAAGCATATATGAACTAGAATTATTAGGTATTTGCCAAACATCTAATAATATGAGTAACACGTGTTGTCAGAATTCCCTTCCAAAACACGTTTGACCATTCGGCAAGCTACAAAACGTTGGTGACGGCAGCGTCGACCGGCATACCTTAAAACTCTGGCTGACATTGGTAGATCCATAGATTTGTTATTGTGCTGGATGAACGTCTCTTATCAAAGACTCATCAGGCTTACCAGTTGGTCGATAATTATCGAATTGGTCGTTATTTTTATTCCATTTATTTATTTTATTTTTTTTTAAAGTTCTGTTGTGTCGATAAAAGTCGATAAAATTAAGTATTGAAATATATATATATTGAAAAAAGCCACATCACCGTAAGTTTTTTTTTTTATACTGGAAATTTGTCTCTGTCTCTACGCGAAAACAGTTATAAGACGTGAACTTCCGGTTTCACTTTGAAAAACGAACTCTTTGAGTTACTCTACAGCATGAATGGAGCACCGCCTTAATTTCGCTATACCGCTAGCGGATGTACCATTGTGGGCAAGAGTTTTATTTATTTATTTATATTTTTTTTTTTGGGGGGGGGATATTTCGTTCCCTGCAATCAGAAGCTGTGATAAAAAAAAAACGAAACTTTTAATTTTAACGAGCCAGGTTTAGAACTTTATTTGGAAGGGGGGATGAATCAGCCGATACAAACAATTGTTTTTTTTTTATAACCGTACACCAAATTTTATCACGCATCTTGGTGACTGTTGATTGCATTTAGGTTTTTCATTTTTTTCAGTTCGTGTATGTCTGACGAGGTCTTATTCAGTAGATATTCGGTCGATATTTGGTCGATATTTTTACGATGGAAAGGTCGATAATTTCGGTATTTTTATGTGTAAGGACTTCTGGCAATCCTGAAGACTCATCCTTTTTTTGATGAAATCCACATTGACGAATGCACATTTGTTTACAATTGCCCATGATTTTCCATCGACTTGGAATCATTCGAAAATACTTATCTGCAGGGCAACGAACCTATCATGCAAAAGTACCTATCAGACAACCGCACTGCTCCCGGTGAAACATATGATGACTTTCCTTTAAAAATGTTCCTTTACCTCCCTTGGTAGGAGAAAAGGACGTAAATCTTAGTACATATTTATATTTTTTGGACATCCCCGTTTTAGGGCACCCTGTACTGCAGACGATTCCAGCAAAGCTTCAACTAAATACGGATGAAACCTACTTCCATTGAATTTTGGATTTATTTATATGATTTACAATATGCGATACAACTCTTCCGCTTCATCAGACGGATTTGGCAGCGTATCAGCAAGCAGAAGGAAAGATAGATAAATATCAATGCACACCACAAACTTGCTCTGAGTAGCATGAGACGGTATTCTCCACTCGCACTGTCAACTCTATCCAAAATAGCGTGAAAAATTACTCTTAACACACACTGTGAACTCGCTCTGAGTAACGTGAGAAAGAACATTCGACGACCTGCTTTGGTAGGGAGTTTGTTTGGATCCTCCTATCGTCAGGTTCTGCCCGGAATTACGTCCACATTTTGTGGGTTTCTTATTATTTTTAAACTAGTGATTTAGTTGTGGATTTGTAGGTTGCAGCCGAAGTGTATTTTTTTATGTATCGGCTTTAGCTCTTTTGGCTAAACATTTCTTGCTTTGTATGAGAAAACACTTTCAATGTGCACCGCAAACTCCTTTGAGTATTATGAGAAAACAATTTCAATATG
>JAHWFP010245961.1:0-28184 GCA_023313725.1 Lithobius niger | reverse complement strand
GCCACACATTACACAGATGTTAAACAAACCCCGTGTCTAGATCTTATATACTTCTGTACTTTCTTGCAAAATTTTAAAATTCTGGACAGGAGGATAGACTTACGCCCAATTGACACGCTATGTCTCGCGGAAGATGGAAACGAACACCATCAAGATGGGGACAATCAACAAGCAAGCGACGGACCGTACGTGACTATGGTTGGCTAATGAACTAGCTGTAGACATACTGTAAAGCCTCAATCTCATGTCCCACGTCCAAGTTAGCAAAAGTTGCAATAGAAGGTTCATGAGATTGTCCTGTGATAATGGCTGTTCTTTACAAAAGGCTGGTTCTAAGTAGCAGTCCACTATACTGACAAGTAGCTTTCATTGCAATTTTCATTCCTGGTTGTCGGACAGGTCCACACCAGACCAAGTAACGTTTTTTCCTATTTGTTGATTTTCAACACCCATATCTCCATGCCTTCTACCAATAATAATGCTAGAATTGTGATCACTACTACCGGCATCCAAATGATTTCAGGGTGTCTTGCATCAGACTTGTGTGTTGCCCTGCCTCTGCCTAAGGACGAGCATCCCTAAATTGGTAGCTAGAATGGATGTGTGATGAATCATACTAATTTTGGTGACTTTTGCCGACTGTTGGCTACTTGAGGCGACTTGTAGAGACTAGTGGTGATTTGTAGAAATTTTTGGCGAAGACAGTCTTCCACTGGCCAGGCAAGTGGAAACCATACATTGAATTCACTTTCTCAAGGGGTTCCAAGGGTCGTGTGACACCAAGGGCTCCAGGGCAATCACAGAGCGGATTCAGGTTTAATGCTAAATCTACAGCTAGGTCATAGCGCCAACCTCAGTCACAGTGCAATAGCCCGGGTTACCACACTGCAGAGATGTTGACCAAACTCCAAAGCTAGACCTTATCATATATCTGTACCTCCTGCAAAAATTGAAAACCCCGGACAGGAGGACAAGAATCATCATCCAATCACTCACAGAATCACCGCTCATAGAATCACTAAAGATGATAAAATGTGAGCCCCGAAGTTCTAGGAGCCATTCACCAGCCAGACCAACTGGCAGAAGCCTTGCCGAAAACACACAATACCCTGATGGGAGGCAATGGGATACAGTCATTCCCACATGCTACATCAACGTTTGGGTTTGGCCTATCAGTGAAAACCCACTGATATCCGATGTATTGAAAACACAGCCACCAGAATTCCTGCAAGCTCCTTGCAGGTCGAGTGGAACATTTTGGGAGGACTGCCAGACGGAATGTGAAAATGCCACTTGTGACACACCAAGGGGCCATGGCACCGCCCCAAGACTCAAGACACGGGGCATTTCAAAGGCCATTTAATAACAGCACTGCTGCCTATCAAGAAAAACACCCTTACCCACCCCGTGTTTGCCAACCCGCAAGACTTGTCCAATAACCATGGGCCAAACAGGACTGGGCTGCACAGTATGTAGCTGTACACCATACTAGATGGTTAGCTGTTGGCAGCAAAGCCAATGGTGGCTCCGAGGTTTCAGCACAGAGGCTGACTACTGGAGATGTTCGGAATGCCCTTCCCACCAAACGCAGGCCATTTGGTGGACAGGATCTAACAACTGGAGGGTTGAGTCACTCACTAGGCGAACCATAAACCATGCAAGCATAATGAAGCTTTCTGTGGACAAGGCTTCAGTAGAGGTGATCCGAGAGTCTGATCTAAACCCCATGAAGTTCCCGACAGAACCCATCAAATATTCAGCGCTCGGAAACTAGCCCTTCTCTGTAAGTTGGTGTACGTGTGGAAACCGAAACAACTTTGCACCGAACATCAAACCCTGGAAACGTGCAGAGGGATCACAGGAATTTGAGAATGTCTCAAGTGCAAGCACACGTGCAGTGTCCGCTGATGGCAAAAATGGACACACACTGTTTTGTCTGCGGAAATCTGGAAACCATTACGAACTACCCAGTTCTGGACTCTGTAATTGTCAGCTGCAGCTACCACTCGCAGGGCTGATAAGAGCAGCCTGAAAATGAAGGTCAAAGTCTTCAACAAACAATGAATGAGCCACTGTGGTTTGTTGGGCAATGGGGTTGAGCCCAATGGCAAAATCGATGACACTGAGAATACAACCCTGAGGTACACCATTCTCAAATAACACGAGCTGGAGAGGTCGTCTCAATGCAAACATTATGCTATTTGGGCAAAAATACCGACCAGAGAGGAAAACCGTAGTGAACAGCGGCATCTGCCCCCTTAAGCCATATTTGTAGAGGTAATGGAGAACCTCGTGCCATCAGGTCGTGTTGTCACCCTTCTCCAAGTCAAGGGTGACTTGAACCAAATGCTGATGCAGGCAAAAAACCTCCCTCACAACTGATTCAAGGGCAACCAGATGATTGATAGTTTGCCAAAACCATCGTAAGCCACAGTGGGATGCAGGTAATAACCCCTGCGATGCCAGCACCCAGAACAACTTCTCACTGACCCATTCCCTAAGTTTACAAACTACAGTTGGGCAAGGAGAATGGGCTGGAAAGATAAGTTAGGTCTTTCCCTGGTTTTACAACTGGGATTACCACTGCCGTCTTCCATCCAAGTGGAGTAGAGTTCTCTGTCCACATACGATTGAAAATTGCCAGCAAGAACTGCTGGGATACTACAGGCAGATGTTTTAACAGCTGACTGTGAACATCATCAGGCCCTGGGGCGGAGTCACGTAATTTGGCCAAAGCTGAAACAAATTCCTGCCTGGTATATGCTAGGTTGTAATCCTCCAGATTGTGAGGATGAAACAGTATTTTATTTGGTTATTTCGTCTGAAGTCGGGCTCCGGTTTGACATTTGCATTAACAGAGCCGAAATCAGGTCCTGATCCACATTTTCCTGTTTATTATTTGCACGGATTGAAAGTTTCTGCCTGATTTGGCAGCTGACCTTTCACCAATTCCAGAAAATCCTTTGTCACTTTCTACTTGGCTTTCATAATTATGCAAACTGACGTTATTTTTTCGTCCACACTGTGTCATCGGGTGACAAACTCGAACCAATTGAGTAGCCAGAAGTAGCATTCACGTTCACGGTCAATGACTCATTAGAGCGCAACAGAGAACCATCTGACGACAAACCATCCTCAGCCATCTTCAATTTTTTACCCAATGGTGCAACCGCCTCCCTAATTGTCATCGTTGCTTTAACTGTTAAGGACACTTCTAATTCCTCTTTAGCTTTGGAACGAATAATCGACCTTACTGAATTCAAGATAAAATCGGTCGAACCCGTATTAGCAGACAAGGTAGGCATTACGATATTGGGGTGCGGCGATCCTAATGGATCCGATCTATTAGAGTTCGCTACCATATTCTCATTAACGCTTCGATCATTACATACAACCTGCTCGTTGAGCAAATGATCCGATGGGCCTAATTCAAATTCTTTCTCTAATCAGCTCTCCAATGAACTGAGAGACGACTTTCTTCCACAATGCTCCAGTTCTTGATATGCTTCCTTCCTTGTGACTTCGATTGCCACAATTTCTCTTTCCGTTTGCAATAGTCAAATGGAACGAGTTCATTTGGCCGGAGACGAAAGTCACACGTCCTGTATTTACTGCAAAGCTGATGTCTATCTCCGTTGTTTTCCGGTGGTGTCACAATTTCGGGTTAGCTTCTGACATCCTAGTTTTCCATACAACACACTATCCTTTAACCCTAAATCTCTCGAGCATTAAAAGAACGCAGCCATCCACAAAACGAAATGTGATGTGGATCACTGTTGTAATACCAACATGGTGGGGAGCCTGGTGTGCACCATTTTCTCTATTATTGGGGAGCGAGCATTAAATTAAAAAAAATTTAAGCTAATATTTAAAGATTAGTATTTTGAGCATTGTAAAATCTTAGATTGAAATTTTTATTATCCTCATTACGACTTCAGACGGTTCAAGTTTCACGTTGACTGCTGGCTGAATTAAAAGAACTTGGTTTTTGCACTCTGCTTTTTAAATATGTGACAAAGTATTCAAAATTATCTTCACGACACTATCTAAAGGAAACATTAAATGGTAAATTTGTTAAAGGAATCTCGTGCATGTGGGCTATTAATATTACTGTACAAAAAATGGTAGGTCAGAAATAATCTTTTAATAGCGTTTGGGATTTGGCTGAAAATAGTACAGGGCATGAATCCAGTCTCAAACTGCATCGTTTATTTTCAGTTACATAATGGAAGAATGTCTTTGCTGTCAATATAACCAAAAGAAAATCAAGTCGAACTAGACTGGCTCATTTGACACATCCCAGTTTCAATTTTTCAAATGTATTAAGACTGATATTTTAGTGAAGCACAGTGCGACGCATGCAAAGGCATACCTCATTTGGTGCTGGGTTATGTCTGTCGGCTGTGTTTCACAATAACGTTTGAACCCGTTGTCTATAGTGTCCGCGGCCTATCTTGAGTTCTCCGCAGAACGAACACAGATAATCGATTGTACGTTTTCAGTAGCAGAGTGCCTTGTTGATATCCAAGATGGTTACAAAAACAATGGCGGCCATCGATTAAAGCCACCCGATCCAGGAAGACGTATCCGTCCACAAAATACTTGCAGGACTCAAGATACACCGCGCACACAATAATTCATTTGAAATGTATTTTCCGTGTAGATTTAAGTTCGAAAAGCAGTAAAATTGGGCAAGGGGTTTAGGGGAAACTGACTTTAAAAGATCAAAATTAATCGGACGTCAGCTTGGTAAAGTATTAATCCGGAAAATTAATCAAAAATTAGTGCAGATACACATAAAACCAATATACATTTTAACAGACAGACTTGTCACATAAAACAAAATCTGAACGACACGCGATCTGGCTTGGTTTGAAGACTACTCATTGATAAATTTAACCAATACCCCAACCTTACAAATCTCTACGGCTTTTAAATCCTTATTAGACGCGATAATTTCGTATGGCCTCTATCAAATATCATCATGGCAGATCACAAGGAGTGTGTAAATTTTTTGAGAAATTATTTGAGCAATTATTAGAGTTATTAGAGAGCACTTATTATTACTTTAGCAATTATTAAAGTTGTATGTTCAAAAATTACTACGAAATAAATTTTCTGTTGATTATTATCAGGCAATTTTGTCCAGCTGTAGGCTTATTAGTGTTCGGCCATTGATCTAGAAGGCTGATTATAGGATAGATAGCCTACTATCTACGGAGCAAACTTGTTACAGTGTAACATCGAATACAGAACAACATAAAGCTAAAGAAGAAAAAATTGAGCCGAGTTCAGCAATAATTTTGCTACTGTAAATCAAGAATTTTAAAGTAAAGAAAGTGCCTTATGGTCTTCGAGAGATGGTTCAAGGATGTGCGTGCAGTGATAAAGTCATGTAGAATCTAAGATTATTTGTAGCTTACGTTTAAGTTTACTCCTGTACGTAATGCAACGATCTGTGTATAGCACCAACGATGTTTTTTAATCGAAGAATGAATCCTACTAAACACTTCTCATAATCGCCCAAAAAATTTGAGCCATGTCGGCTAGACTACCAATATCAAACCAAATTTCTCCCGAACATGTACTACCCCAAAACTACTGTAGAAAAACATTGCACTGATCTGTGTTACGAATAACAACGCATTGAACCACTAGGCTACTGAACATAGACAACTCCAACTTGAAATTCGTGGGCATTAATTTTTATTTTGATGATCCCCAATCATGAACAGATTGAAGTGGTTAGCGATCACAATCACAAACACAGTCGTTATAACAGATCAAAGCCATAAAACGTTGCATTACGACACAATGAAAAAGAAATAAAAGGCGCAGGCTTTGACAGGAACTCAAAAGGTATCCAGTTGCTCTCTTTATATATGGTGGCGTGACGCGCTAACTGCTTCAAACCCAGCCAAGAAATCCTTGAATGTTTTTGACTGGTTACCTACAGCAACTCTGTGTTGGTTAAAAATATGCGTACAGTGTCGATAAGAGAACACTAAAAAGCTCCACGCATTGTACGAGTAAAACAGTACCTTATATTTCGAAGCATAAGCATGTAGGCTTCATTTTCAAAGTTAAAAAAGTATATACATAAAACAAGGCAAAAATACACGTACTTCACATCATGCCTGCCATCTTGGAAATGAAGTGATTTGTGGAAATGGCGATAAGATGGAAGGATACAAGAAGCTGGGTTGAGAGAAGTCGAAAGAGATGGGGGGGGGGGAGTCAAGGTTTATACAGGGAAGATGCATTTTTGTTTTGTTTTTTGTAGTGCAGTGTATGCCTTGTTTTATTTAAATGTATTATGTTTAACTTTGGAAAATGAAGCCAATATGCTTATGCTTCGAAATATGAGGTACTGATTTACTCGTACAATGCGTGGAGCTTTTTAGTATTCTCTTATCGACAGCATCTCTTTCATTTTAACTGTTTAACCCAACGGCTTGTGTTGTTCTTTGTTGGTTATAAAAGAGTTGAAAATAACGAAGTGGTAAAGTGTTTAAAAATGTCACCAAAAGGCCTTATTGATGTAGGTATGTTAACCTAATCAAAAAAGCGAGTCACCCCAAACGGATGTTTGTACTTCGGAGCCACAAAAATTAACAAAGGTCGCTTGCTTTGACTGCTGGAAAAGTTATCCAAAGAGAAATTATAAAAAAATAAAATATGTTGGAATTTATTTGATGAATTAGGCAGTCGCGATGTCCCACAGTTGACGGCGGAAGCCTAAAAGCCGCTACTCTTGACTGCCGACCAAGAAACATTCCCTTACGACCAGGCAAAAAATAGACCGGATGTTTCTTTTACTAGGCAGACGGAAATAACTGACCTTGCGCGAACTTAAGCGAACTGCCATTGACACAGCCGCCAACACTGAAGGGTTTTAGATTCCTAAGCACGGATACGAATCATGTTCGAACTTTCCACGTGGCAGAAGCACCCCAGCAAATAGGGAGGGGAAAAATAGACTGGGTGACGGTAGACTAAGGATTGCTACAGACAATTTCACACCGCCAATCTGTTACAATGAAATAAAATTAGGATAGCTTATAGTCGGTGCACTGCAATTACCAATATATTTCGGTAATCGGTATAGGTACAGACGAACACACCGTACTAAGACAACGTAAAATCTTAAATTTAGCTAACTGGCCACTGACTGTAAAATACATGTGTTTTAAAATAAACACATGTCAGACACACCTAGAAAAAGTTTTTAGACGTTTTTAACTGAAAAACGCATTAAAGCGTTTTACTAATAGCATTGGCCATGTCGAAACTTTTCAAAACTAGCATTTAGTGTTGCAGACGTGAAGGGATGGAAAGCTTAAGATAAAGCATTACTGTTCAGTCCTAGTAAACACATGCCTAGAAACACATGCTTAAAGCACAATGATTCTTTTATAACACTTTATAAACATAATCGTTATCGTGAAACACTATTTTGAAAAACAGGCGTTAATAAAAATACTGTTTTAACTAAATTCTTTTTGTCACCACATGTGTTTTAAGCATGTGTTGCATATTGAACGCTAGTGCTTTATTAAAACGCATTTCCCATCTCCAACACTATAAAGTATAAAAACCTAATTTATGAAATGTTTCGTCTCAGCTCATATGTTATACGTAAAACGCTTTACATGTTTTGCAGCTAAAACGCCTAAAAACGTTTTCTAGGTGTGTCTAAAATCTGTTTGTTATAGCCTGATGTTTTTACAGTGTTGCAGCGATTCGAACAAGTTTCCGAAGTTACACTAGTGACTTGGAATAGTTTCGAATCATCTCCTAATAATGTTATTGCATTAGCTGGGCACTCGAATCTGAACATTACGGACTTACCCAGACAGTGACTAATCAAATTCGTGTTGATTTCAACAGCGTACAGCGTGCATTGCCACCAGCTTCTACTGTGTTTTACTTTTTTTTTTTTTTAGCTATCGTTGCACGGTTTTGTCCGTGTATTTCATTGGCAGTCCTAACCTGGGTTTACCCCAGATAAAGATGGATGTCTGCCTCGGATTACAAACTTGGTTAAATGTGCTAAGTTTGTAACTTCTTGGTAACCCAGAACATGGTTCGAACATGGGTTAGTGTTTGGTTTTTATGTGAACTTTATTGGCTTCCTTTCTTAAATTAAAAATAAAATGACTTAAGTTCAACAACGTATGAAAGGAGAGACCTTCCCTTCTAGCTCAAGTTTCAGATATGAAGATGGAAAACTCTAAAATCTAAATTTGCTAGGTTACTCTTGTTTCTTTGACAGTCCGTTTGAATTTATTATGAATAAAATTAGCCCAGTAAATACAGACACACTCTCCCACAAATGTTGTGGAACGTCTCACCTCAAACAACGACTCAACTTTCCTAAAACGAGGTTTATGACGTCGTTAACCGTTAAAGCACTGCACGATCTTCCCGCCTTCGTGGCCAAGGCTATACAAGATTATCAAAGTGAAACTAAACTTAATGGATATTTTGTGAAAGGATTGCGAATTCTATCGTTCACCCAATTTTAAAATCGCTGCAATTCGGGTTATTCACAACAGCTCCAATTTTTAAAAAAATGCGAAGATTACTAAACCAGAGTAGGTAGGCGGAAGAAGTAATCGTCGGGACAACCTTAGAATATAAGTATGCTCTGTTCCTGACAAGTGAAGTAATTTTATCTTTGGAAGTTTCGTGCATCGCTTTGTTTTGGCTTTGCTATCGGTCGGCCAGAAAATGGTTTGTTATTCGGCTACATCATATTTTTAAATTACGAAAAGATTGGATGTGTTAGGAAGAATAAAGAAGAAATAAGAAAAGAAACTTGCATCAAACAACATCACAAAAACTAAATAAGGGTCGTGACAATTTTAATCTTAAAAGTTATTCAGGCAAATCGAGTATAAGCCGGATTAAACAATTTATAAATCGAAATTTCGAAAAAATTAGAGTTTATTATCCTTTCCTATACCAAAATTCAAAATTGCCGAAGAATTACAAAGAGTGTATTATCCTTTCCTATACCAAAATTCAAAATTTCCGAAGAATTACAAAGAGTGTATTATCCTTACCAAAATTCAAAGGGCTCATAATTAAAAAAAAATATTCGCAAATAACCTGCGAGGGAACGTGCCCTTGCTACACCGTTACTTCATTCGTTCCAAAAAATGATCGCTAAAAGCACAAACAAAACCCAAAGCAAACACTTTTCGTACCGTACGTTTTCAAGAGTTATTGAACAGTATTTACAAAACACGTGTAAAATTGGTGTCAGCAAATGAAAGGGTTATAAAAAGCCAACAGTCATTTAAACATAAAATTTAACATACTACAATATATTACAAAATGTTAAAACCATCCTAAAGACCAGTCAAGGTTCATCAAAATTAGGTGCTCAACATAATTAAATGAGGCTGAGAAAAGAAAGCTTGATAAACCTGGCCAATAGTGTAAAAATTAAAGAAGCAGCCCAAAACGGCAGTTAAGTATACGTGGAAGTCATTTGCCTTAAAGTATCCTAATTCGGCGAACTTGTAACTTTAATCAAAGTTTAACCTTTTCTTATACACGTCTGACTACTTTCGAACAAATTTTATTTTTGAGGTTTATTCGAATAAATTATGCATTTTATTGTTGCATTTTATTAAATTGTTACTGACCGTCATTCTTTGACAATGATTTTTTTCTCTTGCGACATTGGTTGGTTACGGTTTTTGGTTGACTTTTGTTGGCACAAATTTCTATCATTTTTGTTGCCTTTGCAAGTTACCTATTAATAGCTCATACGTATTCGGTCCACTTTCTTAGGTGAGCACAATGGAATGTTCTTCCTTCATTCTGACAAACTGTCTATAGGGTCCGCGGCCTATCTTGAGTTCGCCCCAGAACGAATACCGATAATCGATTGTATGTTTTCGATAGCAGATCACCTTGTTGATATCCTAGATGGTTACAAAAACAATGGCGGCTGTCTATGAAAGGCGCTCCCTCCAGGAAGATGTAGCCGCTCATAAAATAACTGCAGGACTCAAGATACACTGCGCGCACAATAGCGTCTTGTCTCTGTGGAATCCTCCAGTTCGATAATATTCCACTAGCTTTCGCAAATATCGTTATACATGCGGTTGTTTTCCACGCAGGTATATACTATACATGTTCAAATACTGAAAATTTGGCTTTGACTGGAGTCTTTTTAATGATCTGTCACATCAATGCCCCATATTGCTTAATCTTTAAACTTATACAATATAATCATGGTTATTCTTAATTGCATTGAAAGAATGTATGTGTTTCTATAACAATATTCCGTGTGACAGCAGCTTTTAACCGTTTTGGTTTTTAAGCCGTGCTTCAAGATCCAAACTGTTAACCTGTATAAACTAGGCATAAAAAAACTCGCGTATCTCTCGAACGTCTTTACCTTATATTATAGTCGTTTGTTGGCTTCTTTCAATATCTTGGTGTTGTGCCGGAAAACCAACCTTAACCCAGTGCTGTAGGCTATATGATTACTTTGCTGTTTGTGGAAGCCTACCTGACGTTTATAAGCAGGGTCGAAATGACTTAAATCAAAACAACTTAATAACTGATTAATAATTGATTAAATATTCAACAAAAATGATTGATTTAAATAATTTCGATGATACAAAATGAAATTGATGCAGACGTAACAAAGTATGTATGAATTCATGTTTTAATAGTAATTCGAAGAAAAACTGGAATTTCTAACTTAATTGAAACTAGGGAGATTATTCCTCCGAAGGAAAAATTTTATTAAAAGGAGCTTACAACGTTACAGTCTGAGTGGAGAAATGATTGATGTCTTAGAAAGAACCGTGTTGCACATAGTCCTAATTTGGATTGCGAAATCAAATCTTCGAAATGGTTTAGGTAAACAAGAATGCCAAAGTTATACTTTCTTTTAAAGCCGTGCATCAAAAACGGTGAAGGAAATAAAAGTTAAAGTAAATGGCTATTTATAACTAATGTGCAATGGTTAAAAAAAAAACTTCGTAACAATTAGTAAATTACTGTAAAAGTTGTGAACTAGGAAGTTTTTTGACACGTGCGGTTACCCACAGCTTTTAAAATATTAAAAATTAAATTAATTTTAATCCAAAAGTAATGATCTCAAATCAAATAAACACATTTTTTTTTTTACTTTTTTCACAAAAAATATCGCGTTTTATTTCAAACCTATTCATTATCGTTTATCGTATCACATCCCATACGCTCTGACAGTATTCTAGCGTCCCAGGAAATTCTAAATTAAATAAAGGCACTACATTGCGTTTCTTTATGATAGCCTACTTACGATAAGTCTTGCTAAAAACAGTCCTGGGGCCAACACAAAAAAGGCAGTTTATTACATGGAACAAAAAAAAATTAAGTTTGTACGATAAAATATAACGAAGCGTAGTAGAGCCTTAATGAAATGTTTTTATTTATGAAATGAAACTGGCACAAGTAGGAGATGGAAAACTCAGTCGGAACCAATTACACTTTAAAAATTACACGGGCACCAAGAAAACTAAAACAGGCAAGGAGATATACATCTCCCCCAAAAGAAAACACGTGAGCCAACTTTTATCAAACGACTGGTCTGTTTCTCTTTACGCCGTGTATCTCGCGGTAAAGACGGGTACTTCAGAGGTGTATAATAAGCTTTATTTCTTTCATTTTCTGCAATCTACCACCAAATGGAGACAAAACAGGATAGGAGACTCGGTGGCGGAAAACAGAAAAGATGGGGGGGGGGGGGGGGGGGGGCCGGAGACGGTAAAGTTACTTTCAGAGGAACTGGGCTCATATTTTGTTGGTTGCAGACTGCGCAGGCGCGTGTCGGCTCTTGTATGGGCTCCAACTTCATTTCCTCCGAGAGTCGCATGCGGTAGAGCGTTTGCGAGCAATTTCGCACGAGCAGGCAAAAGATAAAATTTGGGCCGACGGCTTCTTTTGCTCATCCCAGCAGAATACTTTGGTATAAAGAAGGTGCACTCAACGATAACGGCCAGTTATATTTCTCTCCCCCAAACATCCTCTTTTACAAATTTCACCCGAGATTTCGTTACAAACTTGAAACGTAACAAACACTAGGCCATCTTTTTCCACTTCATCCCTTCCCCTCCCCCTCCTTTCGCTATTGTACCCTATCTGTTTGTCTTTTCCCATGCCCCCATTGTTCTACCGGTCGCTATGACAACGCACATTCGGGCGCGGTTTTACAGTAAATGGAAGCGCGCCGAGTGGCCACTTTTAAAATTCATTTCCTCCTGTATTATGGAAATTTTCAAATGTAATCTAGAAATGTTAAACAAGTCGTAGAGCCGTCGTATTACATGTTGTTCTGGTCCAATTCGATCCACGATCATAAACAAGGTTATAAAAAAAAAAAGGAAAAGAAAAAAAAAAAGATGCGGGTAGCTTGGAAGTATACGGACGGAGGATCATTCAATAATTTAGTTTTGTTAAAGTAACTATTCCATAATTTATAGGGCATACAATTTTCATTGGTAAACTTTGTTGTATTTTTCCGCGTGTGTGGAGGATATGTCGACCATAACCAGAACGCAGCACCAGCTGGTCGTTCGTGGAATTTCATAAACAAGCAATAGAAAAAAAGGTCTCCTTTTCAAATTTGATTTTGTTGTTCTGCCGTTGATGCATTGAAGCAATTCTAAAGATTCACAACCAGTAGACGGTCTAGAACATACTGAACTTGTTTGCGAATGTACCAGCGAAGTTCTGTTGTTGCTTTTAAACTTCAGCCTTTCTTAGTGCCTTTTCTCGATTAGTCTAGAGAACATGCGTTTATCACTTAAACCGCCATTAATAGACCTAAATATAGGTGTCTAACATTCAAGCAGTATAGGGGGGGGGGGGGATTGAGGCAGAATGGCGCGTCGACAGCTTGGCCATTAGCGCCAAAGCAGTATAGTCTCTGCTTTTTAGCTTGTTGAAGCTAGTCCGGTTTTGAGCTTATTAAGCAAGCGTTTCAGGTACAATATTGAAGGAAAATTATTAACCCTTCAGTGCCAAGATGTATTCTAGAAAGTTCGCTTTTTAAAAGTTTTATACGTAGTTCGACATGCGATTCGATCTGGCATCCTCCTGGTTTGGCGACCACGGTCCTGGCCATTCGGCTGTGCATGCTCGTTTCTCTTAGGTTCTCAGGAAACATTCATGAAACTTGCTTTTAGTCTTTTAGCCTATTTGCATTTAACGTGACGTCCCTGGGATTGACATTTCCGGTTTTCAACATTGCTAGTAGTAATACTTCGTAAACCGACTGAACAAAGTGCCTTGAAACTAATGCCTAAATATTAAAACTTATTTCCCTTCTTACATCTTATAAAATCTGACATATGCACGATTTTTTTTTACGTTCCGACTTGTATTTAGAAAAAAATTGCCTTTGTTTAGCATATACTTATTCAATGAATAAACTTTTGCTTTACACGTTTTTATGTAATATGTGTTTATAAAGTGTTGTATACAAACGCTAGTGTTTTATTTTAAACGCATTTCACGTCTTTAACACTATAAACGCTGATGCTTTAAGAGGGTTTTCTCAGCCCATGGTATTTGTAAAACGCTTTTATGTGATTTTCGGCTAAAAGAGTCTAAAAAAAACCTTTTCTAGGTGTGTTTAAAATGTATTTATTTTAAATAAATAAATTACATTGTAATAAATTCTATTATCGCAAACCCTAACATGGATTCTGGTAAATGTTTCTCGAGCCGCATAATTGTGCAGAACCAACGAGTGGGACATCAAAGCACGTGTGTCTACTGTTACGTCACTGACTAAAGGATTTCCGTGACCACGATGAACATAGACGAAACAAGGGGCAAAACAAAACATAAATAACGCGAACAGACTGCTTTAGAATGCCGAACAAGAGCGACTATCCATAAATGACGTCACATTGGTTTAGCCGCCCTCGAGTCTTGTTATTGTGTGACGAAACCTCAATATCACAACCACAAAATACAAAATAACGCAAGAAAGTAAACACACATCTGTATTATGCATTTCACATTACACTTCTTAAAGGTGAATTATACATAAGATCGTACTAAATTTCTTGTTAATTACGTTAAGACCTGAATGCATTCCTATCAGGATGCTTGCTATAGAGCAGTGACATTTGCCGCCATATTGGCACCAGTATGGATTTTGGAGGGCATAACTACAAGGTGCACTACATAAAAATGGAGAGAAAAACAACGAAAGAGCGGTTTTCTTAGGCTTAAAATAACGTTGCTTTCTCCAACAACAAAACTCGCGCGTTTTAGGTCTAAGAAATCACTCTTCACAGCATCGGCTTCAGTATGACGCCCTTCTGTTTCTCTCTGAAGTGCCCCTTGCAGCTAATCCCATTAATGCTCCAGCATAGAGTTATATACAATAATACTACGTCGTGTCACTGCTCTATAACCTCCCAAATTAAAAAAAAAAATACTTCAGCTCACTTGCTGATATATTCTTTGAAAAATAAGCTATAGTACCAGCTTACTTGTAAATATTGATTGTGCCGTTAGTCAAGTCCCCAGACCCGGATTAAGGTGGGTTCTTTGGGTGCTGAAGCACCAGGCCCTAGGCCAAAAACGGCCTCAAGGGTGCCTCACGGTCACGGGAAAAATAAAACAAAGTACTTTTACTGTTTTTACAAAACTCCTGTTTTTTTGTTGTTTTTTTTTTTTTTTGGGACTGTGGGGGGAAAATAGGGCCGCGATAAATATAAAGCACCAGGCCTCTACGAGATTTAATCCGGGCCTACAAGTCCTTAAAATTAAATACAACAGGGAGAGTAGCATGAATGCTCAGTCTGTAAGGATGAATAAGCATGGCGATGAACAAAGACGAAGCACGTGGGCACAACAATGCCGAAATATGCGATTCAACTAGCTTTACAATGCTTACAGTCTGTAAGCCTCTGGACAACAATGAAAACCACACGGCAACGAGATAAATCGGATACAGCATGAAATCTCGCATGCCTTGCCCCTAATGCACTCGCGGCTGCCATACTCGTGTGTAGTATAGAACAGCGTCAAGTGACGTCATATTGGATACAAGAGAGATACCTACAAGGGGCACTAGATTGAAATGGTGTGTTAAACAACGGCACTTCTAGTCAAGCCAGTGCTTTGAGAGTGGATTTCGTAGACTTAAAAAACCGTTGTTTTCTCCAATCCCATAGGCTGCGTATGTTGTAATTGGAAAATAAAGATTCCACTTGCTTAAACATGTCAGCATCTGCCAACAAATCGACAAAAATCGCGCGTTTTAGGCCTAAGAAATCCAGTCTAATAGCATTGGCTTCAGTAAGACTCTCTTCTTTTCCCCCACCAGTGCACTTGCAGCTAACACAGTTACTGGCTCCACCATAGAGATATATGCAATAATACTACGTGGTGTCACTGCCCTATTGCCAGACCCCATTCGATTTCATGCAATCTCCCATACTTATCCCACCGCAATGTGGATCTAGGGTGGATTCTAAACAATGTTTCTCGCGCCACTTTATTGTCCAGAACCAACGAGTGGATTCTGAGCACCATTAAAATGTTCAGCAACATATAAAATTCAACAATAAATAAATTTCTATTTCTATTAAATACTGTTTTATGCAATCATGTACAAATTATAATTGAGTTGGTAATTGAGTAGTGAAACTTGTAACTTTGTGTATTGGTGAACGTATTGTAATTAGAAGGCTTATACAGGCCTATATGTTTTCTCTTTATTTGTTGCAAATAAGTGTATTTTATATTTGTCTTTGTATTCCTGACTCATACAAGTTGAACAACAATTTCGAGACAGTTGAGAAACAAACTATTACTTTGCGGGCTTTTTATTCACGTAAACGTGTTCTATACATTCTCTATTATCGTAATGCACTCGTGGCTGCGATGCACTCGAGTATAATTGCCAGAATACATTCGATTTCATGCGATATCCTGCACATAATCACTTTCAGAGTGCTGAAAAATGGTAAAAACACACTCTAGAACCATTACACGATTTGAGCATTTTCAACGAAATCAGCCACGTTTTTACGTATACCCTATTTTCGCCAACCCTAGAATACGTATGAAATGTTAATACGAGGAAATATTGCACACGGACATAATGAAATTGGTATTTACAACCCTATTTACTTCCACTAGCCCAGTCTTCTGATTAAACAATAAATCGGGCACCAATCTCGGCGGTTTTAACCTTCAACGACGCTGGACTCAAAATTAAACAGGTTATAGTAACAATCACCCCAGACTACTTTTGGGAACGTTCCAGAAAATTACCAACTCTTAAGAGCGGACGGAAAAAAAAATTGAAATTTATGCTTTAATTTGGCCGTTTACCGAAGAAACATCAAGAAAAAAAAACCCTTCACTGTTAAGTGAACAATAAAGAGTGATAAGTGCGAAATAATGTCTCTCGGATGCAATATTGGAAGTTATAGCGGGGTAATTAGCGAGATTTCGTTTCGCATCCCGAACCGAAAAAATGAATTGCATCTCTTCTTCTGTTCGCAACTTCATATACCGGGATGACTTTCACGACGGCCGCCCCCAAAAACCGTTTGCTTTTGTTGAAGAAAATTACCACTAACTTTTAAAATGTTTCCGTCGTAACGAAAACCTAATTTAGAGCCGATGCTCGGGGGCTAAAAACTAAAGGAATCGCAATCGAAAACTTCTCTCTTATAATAACAAGCTAAGTGGCAATCTATGTTCGAAACACAATAACGAGCTGTATTGCAAACGCAAGCAGAACAAATTGGATGGATGGAAGATATATATACAAGCTGACTGAATAATTTGGCTGGGCTTGGTAAATAATGACATGCACAAACACAGTTTACGTCGGCTCCGGCTTCTTTCGACCATTCGTTTAAGGCAGTTTTCCAGCCGTTTTCTAATTAACAAACGCACCACCGTGAATTATTCTGAGCAGAAAATTGCACTCTCAAGGCTAGAGACTTAATGCTATTGCTTAATTCCTACATAAAGACGGTCGTCGTATTATTATTAATATGGATGCAATTACTGCACGTTGAGAGCCACCGTGTCTTCAAATTGTTTTACTCATAAAACTTCAGTTACAAAATTTGATCAAAGTATAGAGAAAAGCAAAAGCAAACATCAAGACAAACGTCGCAGAAAATAAAAGTCGACTGCAGTAAGGAGTCTAGATGTAATAAGTACAAAATATGTCTGGGGATATGATTGTACCAACAATCACTTCAAATGTCCGAACTCAGTAGTGATCTTGTTTATCCATGGATCTGCCAGAAATGTTAACAACAGACAGTCTGTCCTTGCAGAGTGACTGACATATCATGCTATACATTTTATAGTATGCAATGAGTGGTGACTGCAGAAACCCTGACAATGAAGCCGGTAAAACAGAATGATCATTGACTACCCATTCATCAAAAGTACGTTTTATTGATTATCTGCTAATATTTAATCCATTAACCAGTAAATAAATAGAAGGTGTTCTTTTTACTCATAGAAAGTTTATTTAACAACTATTACTTGATTAAAACTTTCTTTCGAAGCCCTATTTTCATTTTATTAACAAAGGATAGTCGTTAAGTTTAAAATGTTCAATTAGAATGTTTGTATACGGTCACTCCAACCAAAAGATTGGCTAGGACCAAAATGATCCAGCGTTCCAAAACGAAAATTTGTATCTCTTGACTTTTTTTCTCAGATGATTAGTTTTGATGATTTTAGCGAATTTGAGAAGCTGTTTTAGAGACGTCATTTTGCAAGATGGCGGCCAAAGGACCACATTTGGACCATGTAACCAACGTTTTTTACTCCCCTAATACACCTAAACAAGGTCCGGAAGAAATATTTCGAAAAGCTTAAATTCTGACCGCGTTGGACTCAAATACATAATTTAATTTAAACTGAGTCAGAGAGACCTTTCTGACTTCGTGAGGAAGTCATTTGCAGTGACCAAAAGTATAAAGCTACAGTTATACTGATTTTAAGAAGCCTTTTCGTTAAGGTAGATATTTAGAAGTTGGTATATGCATCTTGATGAAATTAAGCGGGTTTCCCCTATTTTATGAACATTATTTTTAAAGTCTGCCAACAACGAATAACCTTAACACAAATCAGGGAACCAAGGGAACCCACTTTTTAATAAAATTCCTTCACACCTTTTAAAGCTGGACAGTTTTAAACATGAAAAAAAAAGAGATAAAACAGTGGTTAATTTATGGTTAAAATGTATTGATAGTTTATACAACACAAATATGAATTCCTAACTGACTGTAAGTATGTAAATATGTTGAAAATAACTTTAATACTTATTTATTGAAATTAAGATGTCAAACTAATTTTCTAACTGAATTTTACAACGTAAGTGTCTTTGATGTAATCTATATTATTCTGTATATTATTTTGCAACCCACAGAAGACCAACATGATCTTCGGGATGCTTGATGAATAAAATTTAATTATTTAACCGCAAAAAAAAAAAATCAGTAATTTGTACAAGAATGCTCTCGTCGACCAAACTGTTCCAGTAAACAAACTAATCGATGTCAATGGTTTGAACAGTAAACGGGTATTGTTGACAGGAAATCGACGTCACAATTATAAGAATTTTTTGGCAGTTTGCCGACAATTTTAGGCTTAACTTGAAACATGATTGAAAATATGAAACACCCATCATTAAATTCGGCCACTCAGTGTTTTCGGCATGTGAGCTTTTAAACGATAGGCCTATTGATCACAGTGCATTAACCATTAAAGTAACTTCGTTTACATCCTTTACAATTACATTTCTTTCAAGCAAAATTACTAGCACTGGTAGACGAAGAAAAATGTCTCCTTAACCGAGATTTAAGTCGTAAAGGGAGAAAAAAATCATATTATTAGACATGCTTTAACACAAGATAGTACCGTACACAATAAGCAAACGTGGTTGGTATGGCGTCTGCCCCAAACAAGAAGTCCGTGAATTTCTCCCTTCTTGTATTGTTTATCGAGAAAGTGATAAGGTTCAAGGCTATCGTTTATGCATTTTTTTTTATACCTGACCTTGCTTTTTGACATATTTAGTACGTGAGGAGTGCTTAAGATAATAATTCTTACGAACGGCCTGGGGAAACGGGACGACCAAAACATAGTAGTGTAGTGCATCAACATGTACGAAAATGAGTCTGGAAATTGGGTCGGATAGTTAACCGGCACGAAAGCACGTGAAAGTGGACTGCTGCTGCGCATGATAAACATTACGCAAGTGCAGGGCTGTTAGATAAAAAAAAAGTAACCACATGTCTACCGCAAACAAAACAGGTTGTATGCAGAACTGTTGATGAGTAAACTATATATACAAACCAGTCCGTGACATACTAACCACAAAAGACCTTACCCAGAACAAAGGGGAAATGGTCTATTCAGAAGCAAGAATTGCATCCTTTCAACCAGTTATGGAAACAGCGTTACAGCAGTTCACTTGTGCAAAATGAAAAGGTAAACGCATTCTTTCTTGTACTGTAGGCCTATTGAGTGTATACTGAAAATGAGAGAACTATTCAGAAACGTGTCCACGAACGTTCTTGATTGATTTTAAACTCATGGGTCCCATATATTTTCACTTAATTCTGAACATTTCTAAATTAAAACATTTGAATGTTGAAAGAACTCCAAATTTATGTTAAAAACAGTTAAAATAAACCTTAAGAATGCATATCTTTATAAACTATTAATGGTTTCTTTAAGTCTAAAAATCTTCATATGTAGTAAAGAATTTTGTTCGTTGGGAAGGGGGGAGGGGTTGAGGTTGTATGGTGCACCGATATCTACGTCACTACCTCTGTCACAGTGCAGTGGTCCAGGTTACCACTGCGCCACACAACGGAGATATTAAACAAACCCCAAATTTAGATCTTATCATATATCTATACTCCACCGCAAAATTTGAAAAACCTCCGACAGGAGGATAAAAGTTAAGACTTTATTCACTGGGATAAAAGTCAGATTTTGTCCGTTGAGATAAAAGTCAAGACTTGTTTATTGGGGTAAAAGTCTTGTAGTCAAGACATGTTCTGCGAAAGATATTAAAAAAGCCGCAAGAGAATGTAAAAAAAAAATACTTATGCGCCGCATTTTTACTTAATAAACAACAACATAAGCTGCATCTCTCAACAACTCTTGCAGACAACTATAACCACGAAATACCAAAAGAAAGCTCAAATTAATTTTTTTTCCTTTTATTCCATTGTAAATTCTCAGGGGTCTGCAAATATATATCTGGTTATTACCATTTCTCATACCCCATGTGGCGTAAACGTATGGTCCAACCTACCAATCCCTGAAGCAACCATTACATAACAGTCACATAATAACGAGGAAGCATAAACCACGTGAATAACAACTGTAAATTCACGAAATGTTGACGTGGGTCCAATGTAAAATTTCAACTCTTCCTTTTTTTTTCGGGGCTTCTCTTTCTCCTCAACTGCTTTGCCTAATTTTGTGATTTCCGTTCTGATGCTCTCCCATCCGACCCACGAACCTGCTCCCAAAATGGGACGTCTGGTGGCGGGGTTGGATAAGCAACGGCTTGCACCCAGGCCGCCCGGTGCTTCAAAGACTAATTTATGAAGTCTGGGTCCTGGTATGTAATGATTAGGTTACGCCAATGCTTCAAGTTTGCTCATATGTAATCAAGAGTTAGTATTTTGCTTAACGTTGCTTGCTATCTAATTTACAGCTTTTGCGGGTTACGTGGCCGTAAGTTTGAAAGGAGGGATGGGCTTTGCAAGAAAAAAAAAAGGTAAGTACAAAATATCCCCTTTGAACATCTGGACCTCAAAAATATTACAACACAAGTTATATATATATATATATATATTTCAAATGCGTCTAACCGGAACCGGCTACCTCTAACGAAAAAGGGTGTAATATTTAAGACAGGTCGTATCCGCCAGTTTAGAATGGTTTGCATTCCTAGTCCTGGAAAGTACGGCCGACGTATGTTGTAGCCTGCTAAGGGTAAAGATACATTGCAGCCTAAACACAATATATGTGGTTGACTGTAAAAACCTTCAGTAAATCTAAGAATAGGGGCGAGCTAGCCTCGATCTATTCCGCCGGTCACAGCTGTTGTGAAATAGTTATTGGCTGCAGTAAACGGAAGGAAGGATATGAAAGGAAGAGCACGGCAACACATTGGTTATTTGCGCCCATACTTTGATAAACATAGTATTATTTAGGAAAATAATACAGACACACCTAAAAGCTACACCAAATGACTAAGAAAAGAAGTTCAACTCTATAGTTTGTTCCACATTATGTTTTCAAAAAACAGATTGTATGCAGCCACGTTTCGTGCCGCTCTGAGTAAAAAAAAAAATACGTAAATATTCCACTCATAGACTGTAACAGTAACTGTGTAGACTCTACAAGTGTAATATTCTCATGTTTTTTCATTCGTAGTGCAAGGAAACGTGGCATCATACAGTCAGTTTTCTGAAAACATAATGTGGAACAAAGTATATAGTTAACCACAAATAGCTTAAAATTTAACGAATCAGCAAATACAATTTTGCACCGCACTGGAAGTCAGTTTAAAAAGATGGCACAAAAAATGTAGGCTAATCATTTTATTTTTTGGCCTTTAAACTCACTTCAATTCCTTCACTGCTTTCAGTATGATTTCAATACAGCATCGTATACTTGTCTGTTTTTCCTTTGCGTGAATTAAGAATTCATAATAGTGGCATAGAAGTGCCTCCGCAGTCTGCGTACTGTCTATACTTTCTTGCTTGATATTGAATTAGTGTCTTTTTGGCAATCTTAATGGCGAATTATCCTTTTTCTTACACCTTCTGAAAGTAAGGAGATTCCTGATATTTCCCATTTCGTGTATTTTTAACTGAATCTCTGTTCTTTTTTTTACAGGCTTTCCGGGGCATTGATAAGCGCTTTGTTTCAATGCTTTGGTTCTTGCGTCAGTCTCAGCACGATTGTCACAAAGACACCGAAAGTTAAGTTAGGAATCAACTTTCGGTATCTGTATGATACGTGCGTATTGTTTTGGAAATAAACCCTACGTAATAAGATATATTTTAAATTATTTATGGGACAATTACTGAACGAATTTAATTTAATTTTTTGTCAAAAGCTGAATGCTGAAAAAAAAAAATAAAGTTAACCACCGTCAAAGCGCAGGTTTCACTAGCAAATCATCGTGGCTATCGACTGTTCTGAAACTACGTAAAGTGAAGACATCATTTAAAAAAAGCCGATTAGCAATCTAAGAGAGCCGTCTATGATGAACTAGTTCGATGTATTTTCGACACTCTGATCCCTTTACGTTCGTCGGTTTGGACCCAATTTTTTTTTTAAACCCCGTAAAAAATTCAAAACGCCGATGGCAAAAAAAAACCGTTAGTGCACCCATTCATCTCCCAATTCTTTAAAAATAGCAGCACAGCCAATTATTATTTTTTTAACGTTGTAAAGGTACGGTTTTACAGGTTTTACTACTCACCACAGCCATGCTTAACAGCCAATAAATACGAAGGCGCAGCTAACATGGGAAAGTGAGAGTTCACAATATCCGACAACCCTTTGATGAGGGCTCTCTAATTTGGCCTCGAAACCCCCTTTTCATTTCAAGGATAACTTTTATTGACAGGTGATTGCTCAACCTACTAACCCCCATTCTTTCCACCCCACTTCCCAACTTCTACCCTTTTTTTTAAAAAGCTTCCGCGTGCGCTTCCCAAAGAGGGGGGGGGGGGGGGGGGGGGGGTTCTGCCTTGTACCCTTTCAGCCCCTACGTCTCAATTATTTAAATAAAGACAATAGGGCCCCACGAGGTTTCCACGCATGGATGAGCTAAGATGGGGCAATATAACACCCGTGACCCAAAGCACTAATAAAATTAACAATTCATCACACACTTTGTCACCAGCAAGTCAAGTCTTCTGGAAATAGGCTCACTGTAGTGCAAGACGTCTGAGAACTAGGTGTATGGATAACAAGTGCTTTACTCGATCGAAACGAAGGTAGGACACTTCATTTCTAGATTTCCTAAACTATTGCACAAGTGAAATGTTTTACAATGAAATAGTATAATAAGCACTAAGACGTACCGATTAAAAATAGAAAGCCAGTACAGTGCACATAAAATAAACAATTTACGACGTTTCAAAGCAATCCCCGCTTCGTTATCAAGCAATACAAGATACAGCTATGAAGACAAATTCAAGTAAAACACTTTAAAATCCATAAAAACGTAAAAACTCAAAGCACAAGAATAAAAATAATAAATAAGACGTACCTAAGGCAGCTTAGAAAAACCCAGTGGGGAACCTGGCCTCTTCACTGGCTTCCTTACTGGCAGTTTCTAAAGGTACATTTTATTAATTGTTTGTTATCCTTGTGTTTTGAGTTTTTACGTTTTTATGGATTTTAAAGTGTGTTACTTGACTTTGGCAATTCTTATAGCCGTATCTCTCACTGCTTAATTAACGAAGCGGCGATTGCTTTCAAACGTCGCAAATATTTTTTTTTTGTGTGTGTGTGGCTTCCTGTTTTTAATCGAAACAATTTGCAAGACAAAACGAAACGATTTATTTATTCGGTTGCATAATTTTGCTTACTTTTCTCTCTTCGTTGTTTGTGCTACAAATGGAATATCGCAAGAATTAGATGTACAGGTTAACTTCTGAACTTACTACACTAGCGCGTTACAAACTGCACACTTGAATAAAAAGACACAAAAGAGCAGAAAGTGCTACAGTAAAAACACAAAAACGGCAACGTTTCCGTCGCTTGAAACGGTGTTTTCTGGAACACCAAAACGTCCCCTGCAAGTCTTTGTTTTAATGTAACACTTTCGACTTTCTTGGAACTTGTCTTAGACCTACACAATATTTATCAGCACTGTAAACAAAATCAACGTAAATTATGTACATCAAAAAAGAAGAAAAAACGTATAGATCTAGAATGCTATACAGTTCATTCTCTCTAATTTTCTTATACTTAATTTCCAGGATTGAATATCAATTTGGTACGATACGTCGATGTGAATGTCGACGTTACTTTAAAAAAAAATACACTACCCCAAAAAAATTAAATTAAAAGGACGCACACAGAAAGAAACTCACCTTTCGAAATTTCCATGGTTAAAACTGAATAAACGTTTAAAAACAGCAGAAACACGGACCTTTAAATGCGTTTACAAATGTCAACTATAAGGCCTACTTTTGACCACGAAAAGTTGCTTGCCTTTTCTAAAACCGTGTTATTTAGAAATTATTGTTATTAGTTACAATACGAGAATACATTTTTTTTGTTAAAATTCAAACATCATTACTTGTTTTTGTTACGTACGGGGCGACAAATGAGTTTGCCATAAAGGTTAGATGGATTCTGAAACCACAAGTAATGAGCCCAAACGCAAGATCGACTCCATGGGTACACATTAATTATAGAGAATAACAACCTTGAAGTATAACAAACGGTGGTCTTTACCCGCCAAGGTTAAATATTTACGTTAAAAAAAAAATACTAAAGTGGTCTAAAAGCAAAGGGAGACCAAAAAAAAAAAAAAAAAGGCTGACAAACGATAAAGACCTGAAACTCGAATTACCACCTGAAAACTGAGTGCAAATCAATAAGATTTAGATAGGAAATGCGTCTCGATAATACTAATTAACAAGGGAAGTCACGGAATAGCTCCCGTGACCAGATCATTCATTTTCTGAACAAAAAATAGTTTCTCGTCGTGTCAGTGCGTGGCACTTCAAACCGAAAGCTTCAACCTTCAATTTAGTCATGCGTCACATCCAGCTGAACCTTCATATACGCATGCCTACACACGGCACGACGATTCCAACTGCCACGGTTCAGTATCATTTTAACCCTATTTGCGACAGATGTTACACATATTTATGCAGATGTCCACGTTTATCTGTTTAACTAACAAACGCAAACGAGGTAATAATGAAGTGTTTTGGTTTCATGTGTTTTCCCCGTATCGAAATGGCAATTGAAACAGCAAATATATATATATTTTTTTATTAAGCTTGCTTTAATACCACGTAAAACCACACGAATGAAAATAATACTGGTTTTTCTCGTGTTTTTTTACGTGTTTGTTGTCAAGTTGTTTACTTAAAGGCAGACAGGTGGTTACCACACGCAAGGTTACCACACAAGGTTACTACACACATAAGAAATTAAATGATAAGAATGGCGATTTGCGGTGTACAATCTTAAGAAGGAGTTTCTAAGACACGTAATGTATATGTCATACTAATGGGAGTTTTAAGGTAGTGCATAAGGAATGGTCTTGATGATTAAGACTTCTTGTGAATGATTAGGTATAGGCCTATAGTATAGACTTAATGACGGATTCGAATAAGTGTTGTAATGTATACGTTGTCATGGATTTGGAACTATTATTTCTACTCTGTGCTAAGACCATAACAACAAAACTCCTGAATTCTTTTAGAACTAGATGGCCTAGGCTTAATCTATATCTTTTTATCATGTTATCTAGTAGGAATGAAAAGCAATGGCTACGCCGAACATAGGCTAGCCTACTAAAAACAAAACAGTCTATAAAAGGTACAAAAATGGTCCCCATGAGTGATTAGTAATTTCAATATTTCTGCTGAATTTTGTGGAAAAAATCGTGAGAGTGCAGCGTACATAACTTCAAAGTCAATTTTATGTTTGTCAGGGACTATAGTTCAACATTTTGATTAGTTAATGAACGAGAAAACCACGTAATAAAAAAAACACGTTATATTGCTGTATTTATTTATTTGTTTAGACTTTTGTTGACAGGATTCTGAAGGGATTGTGCCAATTCATAATGTCAAAGACTGAAAACCTATGTGTCATACTTTTTGCCATTGTATCGTTGGAATCATTTTCATCCAGCCTAATTTTGTACTTCGATTTTGAAGTTTACGCCACTTCATTTGCAATATGCGCAACCAATTAATGCTAATATCACCACTGAGGTTAACCGATTTACTTATGGTATTTTGACAAGTGGTAGCTAACTTGAAAATTGATCAATATGATACGAAAATCATATATGGTGCTGGCTAATAGCAGTTCATATCCTAAAGGAAGGCAACATCACACAATTCATACATTTGAATTAGCCTACCTTTGTCAATGCAATGTTACAGAATTCATCGATCCACGTGGCTCCACATGACTAGAATTACGAACAACTAATAAATAAAAATTGTCAACAGCCACGTGCTACTACATTCAATGTCGGCCGCCATTAATGAGCGAATGAATTTTGAAGGTTTAACTGTTTAGTCATTCAGCGTACGTGTGCCAAATCTACTTTAAAATCACTGCAGCGGCAAATTGACATATTTAACACTATCAGGCGAAAGACGCGGCTGCCTTCCCTTGTACAGTTCACAACGCGAAGGCAAATGATATAAGTCCAGTGCCCTTTTGACTAGCTGATATGTCGAGGGCCATAACATTTTTGTCAGATTGTGAATAATTTAATGCTGAAATATGAGTCGATAACGGCATGAAAGCACGAGACCACAAACAAGCCATAAATATGACGTATACACAGCCCTCCCTTAAGTTACTACAATGGCTGCGTTGAGATACGACCGGTACTCGCCGTACTTCAGGGACTTGGTGCAATACACGCAACACGAATACACCGCGTGTTAAATTATAAAGGGCTCGAGCTCCACTTGACGCTTTCAACTGCAGTCGTTTATAATTAACCAAGACTGGAGAAGAATCGTTACCAGCAGTGTGCATATACAACTGCATACGCAATTCCCCAAATATAACTTCTGTTTCCGTATAGTTTAGTGCAACACACAATATTATACCACTCATTGCAAGTTTTAATCCTTCCACTTTAACTATACAATTGGTTAAAGTAATCTACAGTTCTGTCCGTTTTGTACGTTCAGATTCTACAACACTTCTCATAATATATGAATGTCAACGAAGTTACTAGGTATTGGCCTACAGCACTAGTAAATAAGACTGTTCTTTTAACACTAAGTGTTACTGTAAACATTTTCCACTGAACTGCATTTTTTATAGCAGTATACAGTCAAAACAGACTGTAGTAGGCTACTTCTGCCAATCTTTGACTGTGAAAAAAAGACTTTTTTCGCAGTGTGCATATTTGTGCTTAAGAATGAGGATCCACATCTTTTAAGTGTTTTATAATTTTATTAACTAATTTAATCAGCTTAAATCGACATGCTCGCTCTCAAGAATAACTAAGTCAGTGGTGCTCAGGCCGTAAAAAAAAAAGCCTAGAAGTTATAATCTGTGCATGAAAACGAAAATATCAAAGCATAAATACTTAAAAATTGGTTTTTAAGCGAGAAACATACTGTGTGTGAGCTGTGTACAATTCTGTACTATTTACATAACAGAACAATGAACGGAGTCTGCCAAAACCCTTTAGTTGCTTTGCAGTGTATACAGAAATGTTTGTCTGCTTCTTAGCACGGTCAATACGTCGCTAATACGTACGAAACATATTCTCAACATACCGCCTAATGAAGTCTTTTTTAAATTACCTTAAAAATAAATGGAATATTTTATACCTTACCTAAATGGAACTAAAACTAAAGATTATTATTTACCATACCGTATGAACAAACTACCGCTACATATTAAAAAGATTACAAAATTTTATACCTTAAAAAAAGAAATTAAAACCTGGTAAAGAAAGTGTTAATTTCGTATTATTTTTCTCTCTTTTGATTGTAAATTGTTTTTTTTTTTTTGTTTTTGCGATATATGGCGTGACCTTTGCAAAGAATGCAAAGCTTCCTATAAGAATGTAAGATAATTTACTTCTGAAATAATATTATTAATTACAGGATTCGCTAAGGTGTACATAAGGCAAAATTGTACAACCAGGGCATCATTCACAAGTGAAATGATTACTTCTTGGTGTCCTTCAAATGCATGTTGAAATAAAAAAAATAATAAAAAATGTGATGGTGCGTATTTCCCTTAATTAAAAAAACCGCGAAAAAAACATGTTCAAACAAAAAATTAACAATGTTTAGGCTACGTAAAACCCTGCTTTCATAAATCCTCAAACATTTTAAAACTGACTTATATGATCACCTTCTTTTAACCTAGTCATGTTCGTTTTTCTATACACCCAG
>JAHWFP010245960.1:117291-158966 GCA_023313725.1 Lithobius niger | reverse complement strand
CAGCGGACCCTCAAAATATTTGACACCAATTTCCGAACACCCTGTATAGTAGCGTAGTATTGTTACTGGTTAATCTTAAACAATCATAGCTATTACAATCGTATTGAAATACTTAGCTCTATAATAGAAGCGTGAGTGAACCTAGTAGCACACGGTTCTAGCCGGCGGTGAAGCTCCGTCCAAGATACGGCGCGGCGTCTGGCCTGGCGTACTTCTGAATTAAGACCTCCGGAATTTAACTGGCGTAGACTAGTTAAGCAACTGTTGAGCGGCTGATGATCGACTGATATCATGCATTCTAAGGTTCGGTTTAAATACTGTAGCGTTATCGGTCATGATCGATCCATTGTAGTATTGATTCATTATTATATAGTAACATTCTGACAGCTTGATCCCTTATCACCAAATGGGACCGCTACGCATGTCAATCATTCTATTGTTGTATTCGGGGATTTTGGATGTTCCCATTAGTTGGTGCTTTGAAGCTATATGCTGATATAATTAACTATCCCGTGTGGGAGTGTTTTATAGTTATTCCTTGCAGTGATCAATCATGAGCGACGATCTTATCGTAATTAAATCTAATTCTATCATACATTTAATAAATGTATGATATTATGCAAATATGTATCTAATCAATTATAATTGGCCATTAATTAATTTCTTACATAATCCCTGTTCAGAATAAAATCATGGTACCTTTTTAGTGGTTCCTTATTTTAGCTTCCAAACCCAACTAATTAATAACAGAAACTGCTTTACATAATTAAGCAAGAATTTCGTATTTACCAACTGGCCCAAATAATTAATTGTTGTGTGACTAGAGAAAACACACCTTCTTTGAGGTAAAAAAAAACAACCTTCACAGAAATCAGGGCAATAATTATGTACAGCAAGACTAAATTGTCTCAGTAATTGAGCAATACTATTCTGGGTGGAATTGGAATAAAATAATGTATGGCTTAAATTGCATGCAAGACTCGACAGCGCATTCTCCATGTAACTGAACCCAAAAGTTTAATCATTTCACTTTTGATGCTGTTGATCTGAAATAAATTTACTTTATTTACAGGACTCCTATGAACTGTGAACTGTGAACTGTTTCACTTTCTCCAGTGGCGGTGGCCACATGGGTTTGTTTTCCTCTCGCTTTCAAAGGAAGGGGAGGCGTGGCACTTTCTCCATCATGTTGTGCTCTACTTTTGGCCTCGAGTTGGCCATGGCCCGGCCAAGGTCGTTCAAGGCTGAATAGTTTCTCTAGCCTCGGTAATTATGCCGCCAGCCGTTTGGCCTAGTTTTGCTCTGGCTGGGGGATGAAAGAAAACACAAGCGTTACAAGCTATGGTTTTTTCAACTTTCAATTTTTTCCTTTGAAATCTTGTTTCTTGCCTCTTCACATTTTGAAGAAAAGTCACTTTATATCCAAATGTGACTGTAGTTTGCTCTTATATAGCCAAATCAATGATTATTAATCAAATGGAATGTCCATGATTCGATTCGAACAGTTCTTTTGAGCTTGTCAAAATTAATCATTATTTTTTCGGTAGTACCAATGGCAACAAGATTTCATCGGAATACACAGTCTTCATAAAATAAATATCGTATGCATGCTACATTCATGATTCGCCCGGAAAACTTGTATGTTTCCGACTATAGTATCACTTGTTTGGTCCCGTGCTGGGAGTCAAATTGGCAACCAATTTATCAAAGTCAGTTCTAACATGCTTTTTCAAATACATATGCTAAACATTCATACTACATGGTGACAAATAAGCATTATGATAGGGAGGGGGACAGGATTCCTGTATTGTTATCCCGTTAAGTTACCTTCGCTTAACCCGTCATTTAAGTGTCAAATTACTGTTTTTCTCAATGAAAAGAAAATTTACTGTGTGCCCATTGCGTACTTATTGTTCATTTTTTTCTTTTCATACTCCACGTTTTTGGTAGTCTTATTTTAGGTATCTGTATTTGACTCTAGTTTCATTTTCAAACCAACATAACGAGTACTGAAACTCGTCACATATGTGGTGCATTTGATGTGGTGTGTAAAGCATATTTATATTTACTTGTATTTGTTTCATCCTTTTGACTACTACGAGACAGTTCAGACTATCCGGGGCGGAAAGCCGTCAATCGTAGGATTTTTAAGAAACAATTGTATTCGTGTTTGTCTGTTTTCCCTTTTGACTACTACGTGACAGTTCAAACTGACCAATACAGAAAGCATTTTATCATAGCATTTTAAGAACCTTGTTAATGTATATATGTGTTAACCCATTTTTACTATCTTGTTCAGGTCGACACTAACAGTTAAGTTTCTGCCAACAAACATGACTTTTAGAAATTATTGTGTTTCCTCACAATAAATATGTTATACTACAGGATGTGATGTCTCAATCCTTGAGCTTAATGTTGTGCGATGCTCTAGTGACTCGTAACCGTCACTAAAGTGAATGTTATAAAGTGATTTGTCTGTAAGGCTATCGCCTTCAACGAGCTTTTTGCATAACAAAAAACCGTTTACGACCTATGCTACCTCAATTGGTGCTCCTGAACATAAGCTGCCAATACATACGAAAGTCTGAAGCTGGAATTCTAGTAATTCCAGAAACCTAATTTTAAAATTTAAATCAAATTAGTTTCTATGC
Organism: Lithobius niger; assembly: GCA_023313725.1. Classification (NCBI taxonomy): domain Eukaryota; kingdom Metazoa; phylum Arthropoda; class Chilopoda; order Lithobiomorpha; family Lithobiidae; genus Lithobius; species Lithobius niger. The sequence continues at coordinate 156,315 of JAHWFP010245960.1, read as the reverse complement.
AGCGTTCATACAAATTTTTTTTTTCATTTGCTGCCAATTAAAATCTGATATGCAAGTTTCTAACAAACCTGCTGTCATAAACACTATTGTACAGTATCCGAGCACTTCAACTGCACTGTTTTCTTTAGAATATGCAGAGATAACATTATCTCGGCAATCTTTAATTTTGAATATCTTGTTCAGAGTGATGTTGCATCACTTAAGTGGTGGCTAGCACCGGAAGTCACTGTTTTTTTTTCATTACGGGACACACGTTTTGTCCGAATTCCCCGTCACTGAGTGACATTGTAACTACAGCACAAGTTACCATGGGCAAATCATGATAATACGAGTTGGCCAGACTCCATTATATGTTTCGCACGGTTATAGGACTGCACTTACAACGCAAGTTTCACATGCGGTAGGAAAAAGTAATTTCCAGCATGCGGTAGATCTTTCAAGGTTTTTCACTACAACCTGAGTATACGTGTGTAATCTATTCCTGAGGAACTTACATGTGAGGTACTTTGAAACTTAGTGTATCCTCTGACTGAACTGCGTTTGTCGTTCCGAGTCTTAAGCATACCTCACCCAAATTCAATTTGAATTCACATAGAGAATTATTTTACAGATTTTACATTTAAGTATGCCTTACTACAAGTAACAGCAATTTTTTTTTCGTTTAAGTGCCTTAGTACAAGTAACAGCAATGTGTGTTTTTCGTTAAAGTGCCTTACTACAAGTAACAGCAATGTTTTTTTTTTCGTTTAAGTGCCTTGTTACAAGTAACTGCAAAGTTTTACAAGTTAATGTGCCTTACTACAAGTAACGCAAAGTTTTACATTTTGAACTACTGTTTTTAGGTTCAAGTTATAGTAAGTTATATGTGTTCCCCATTAACTTATGACATTTCTATATTTACATTTGGGTATTAATGGTAATTAATTTTATGTGTATCATGGCAAGGAGGGGTGTATGGTTTACACTTTTCTTTTCACCACAAGGCTAGGAATCACTTATGTTTTAATTCATAAGTCCTGGATTATGTTGGAGTGATCCCTGTTCTATGATTTAGCCTCTTTTCTCCATTTATTTGTCATCCTGACACTTTTCCACAATTCATTGCATGTTGCACAATTTTTCTGAAAATACATGAATTTTGGACTACATCAGTTATGTTACATTCACATATATTTCCAAGTTACATAATACATATCACAATTATTCACACAAATTTTGTATTTGTTAGTGACATTTAGACATAAATTAAATAATTTATTTCACTGAAATGATGTTTCAGAATTGTCTTTTCTTATTTCAAAAGAATCGTTCTGTATTTTCCCACTATGGAGTGAGTTTTCCAAATTTAGCTTCTTGGGTGGCTAGCAAGCTGTTGTCATGGTCAAGGGTGAGGCATCCTGACCTACTTTGGCCATCCCTTTCACTTGCTGATGAGTGCAATTGAGCATGTTCACTCTCTCTGCTGAGGGAAGGGGATGGGTAATAAACGAAAGGGGTCGGTGGGTTGAAAGCTTGGGGTACGGCTCTGGGCCATGTTGACCTGATCTGACCTAAAAATGTAGCTTGGTCGAGGCCATGTAACCAATAGCTGACGGTCACTACAAGAGCAGAGGGGGTGAGCTAGGTCCCTAGGAAAAAAGACGGCCCCTTTTTTCGTTACGTCAAGCCTGAACTTTGCACCCATTGGTTTTTGCCAATGTCCATTTCTGGGTCAAATTTTGGACTTGAGAAAATTCGGCGATTTTACCCGCACATGAAGTTGTGTACTTCCAATCCGACTGTTTGCTTTTTGCTTCGCTTCCCACTTTACATCACTATGGATCCCCCGCAGAAAAAGAGGAAGGTAGCTCCAAAGGAGGAGAGGAGTGCGGTCACAAATCTGCCGCATTATATGAAAGACTTTCTCCGTTTACTGTCAGTCAACCTCCTACTGCTATCGGTCTGCATTGACCACTATCTGCATCGTGAGAAGACGTTGCCACTATTTGACGAATGTCCCCACTGGGCCGCCGAAGAAGTTCCTTTTTCCCCGGTGCTTCCGGATGAGGATCCGCTGGACTACGTGCTCCAGCTTTTTTTCATGGAGATAATCCTGGTGAATCTGGGGCAAAATAATTCCGCCCAAAGAGTCCTATTTAGCGCAACAAGTGCATGTAAGTGCGCATTATTTGCAATGTAGTCCCTTGACTGCTTGCCGGTGTTTACATTGCCGGTACCTGACTTTTCCACCGTTCCCTCAAGGGACTGAGCATTTCTCGGCGTACTTCTGGAGGGTCGTCAATGCGGAGAACACTTTCTTTATGCAGCAGAATCTGTATAGGGCGATAGCCCAATTCAATGACGCTGCCCGTCGGCTGGAGGCTGTCCCAACAACCGACGAATTGCCTGATGACCTGGCTGAGCTATTTCCCGACTGCCTGCTGGAGGAGTTGCCGCCGCTTCCGGACCTCATCCGCATCGCCACGTCCAAGACCCGGACGCCCCGGACGCTGTTGATGCGGGAGCATCCGGCAGCGGCATCCAGCAGTGCCGGCTCCCCGGCTCCTGCAGGAATGACTGCCCTGTATGCCACAATGGACAATATGGTAAGAAAATTTCTTATTTACTTATTTTTTCTCTAAATAATGTCAGATGGTATTCATATATAAATTTTATTTTGAATTTTCATTCATATAATGGTTAGTAAATATCACTATTTTTTTTATTTGCTGGAAGTGGAAATGATAATACCAAATTTGTCTATGCAAAATATTTCCTTTTAAACAACTTCCAAATCTCATTTAAATCTTATCACAACATTACGCGATTTAAGCTTAATTATTGACTATAATGAGTCTTTAAAAAAATCTAATGCGATATATGCATTTGAAAATACATTATTGCTCTTTGAGCAAAGAGATATGTCGTTTTCGACAAATCCTTTTTTTTTCCGAAAGTGTTTCAACTTTAAATCAATGGTTCTCAAAATTAAAACAAGGTTACTTTAAAGTGAAATACTTATTTCCAATTTTACTAGTATAGGCTCTATGAATTCTAGGCCTTTTGGTAAGTTACATTTACATGAAATGGTATAAAATCGATTTCTATTTATTGATATGTTGTATAATTTATGAACCACGTAATGCTATTTATATTAAGTATTGAGTAAAGAAATTTGTACGAACTGGTCATTAAATTAATTTAAATGCAATTGCAATTTTACGTTTCATGATCCATATCCTTATGGATGTGAAATGCAATATTGGTTACTACAATTTCTTATATTTAATTGTTTATAATTCATATCCTTATGTATGTAAAATTAAATAATATAGCATAGCTATACATGTGCACTTTGTCCAATTTCCGTTTTATCATGACGTTTGAAAATTTCATGCTTTCAAAATAATTTTAAGTGGCATTTGCCCAGGACCTTCATTTTTGTTTCTTTCTTTATTTTAAGAAATGAATGCCCTTAAATGTTTTTATTTTATTTTTTCCATTCATGAAAGGAAATCTGTGCCATGGAGTGATGTTTTATTTATTTGTGTAATAGTTTTAACATGGCTAGTTGGTCTGAACTAAGTTAATGAAACTGGACTCCTATATAGCCTATTATTTATTTATATGGCACCGTTTCCGTTTCAAGAATGTCATACTATCTAGAATAACTAGAGTGTGAGTGAAATTTTAAGTTCTCAAAATTTTCAGTAGGGGAGTGGGGGGTATTAAAATCTGGTACAATTTGTTTACCTTACAAGTTTGGGTAGTACTTAGAGTTTAAATCATATAAACATTAATTCCAAATGTCCGGTAACCATCTCGTAAGTATTGGAAAGTTATTTAGCAAAATTTCTTGTTTTTATCCTATTTGCCGCAACGAGTGTGGTAGCGCGAACTAAGCGCTAAAATTAGATTAGGCTCTCTGCACGTAGGAAAATTAAATTTCCGCTGCGCGTTCGAACTCTAAATGCTGGTTTTAAGACTATAGTTTAATGCAATAGGATATTTTGCTTGTTTTATTTTAATTTAGACAAATTATTAAGTTCTTTAAACTTGGGGGGGGGCTTAGGTGTGGTTGAATTACTCACAAAATGTCATGCATTTATAACAATTAGGTCGGGAGAAGAACATGTTCTAGCTAACATTCATACGCTTGAACATCATAATCCCGTATACAAATTACAGTGATTTCCCTCCATATTGTTTTTATGAACGTGAGAGAAATTAAGGTAAGAACATATGTAGCTATATGCGAAAGGTTATATATACTCTTGTTTGGATCAATATATATGTCAATGTTAGATGAAATGTTAGATGAAATGTTAGATGAAATCTTAAATTTTAGTCAAAATTAAATTTCCCTGTTTACAATTTATTTTACTTTCCATATTTCTTACTATTGTATCATGACCAAATATTAACTTTATACTTCTTAAATCTGTGATCGTACAATGTTTTTATATGTACTTAATTTTGATATTTTTATTTCAGGTAATATTTTATGTTTGTATTTAGTCAATGTTCAATGTTTTTTATCAGTTTTATTTCTTGACTATTTTCATTTATGTTGCCATATTATTTTATTTACTCAATTTCTTACTTACCAGTACCCTGGATTTATGTTGTTTATTTTATTTTAATTTACCATGTTTTGCAACATAATATTTTAATTTTATTGTTCGTAACCGTAATTTACCGTAACGATTTACATTTCTTCGTCCAAATATTTCCGGTTTACAATTTTCCAAATTCATTTTTTCTAGTCAAAATTACTAAGTTTAATTTTCTGAAATTTTATCCATTCAATAATATCAATTTTCTTGAATTTTCATCATTCAATAACTTTAATTTTTCTACTGTAACTTATGGTTACAACATGGTTATGTATATTTATCTGTATCTTATGATTTTCCATGTCTTATTATTATCCACTATTTTTTCTCCAAATTTATTTTACTTAAACAATTATTTCCGTTTCGTTGCAAATCTTTGTATTATTTTGTTGCAAATTACCATATAATATGTTAGTAAATACTTTTTAATTTACGTTATTTTCTATGATTTGCTATGTTTTGTAAATATTTTCATGTTCATTTCACGTTTTATCATTTGTTTTATGTCTATGTTATAAATATTGATTGATTTATGTTTTGTATGTTATGTTTATACGTGTTTAAGCATTTTTCTATATTTCGTATTTTCGTATTATTTTGTTTTGTACATATTTTTTTTTCTTATTTTCTAATAATAGTATTTTTCTAAAACAAACTACGAGTTTCTGTCTACGAGTTTTCGTTTATGCGATGTAAATATGGCTAGTGTTATGCACTGTGAGAATCGAAACTACATAAGTGACTGGTCTAGCAATCATGCTTTGGTTTCGGAAAGGTACTTCCGATTTTACTCACTAGGGTCCCCGCGTGCAGAGCGCGTGAACGCTCCTTCAGGGTGACGCCGTGTTTTCTTTGTTCTTCATTGGATACACAACAACTTCCTCATCCACAACGTTTGCCTCTTCCAACTGCCGACACAGCCTAATTTCTGGGGTGGCTTTACTGCTACGGGTATTATAACCATGCGTAGAACCAGGCATTCTTTGCTTATAAAGTTCGTAATCTATTTTACGGTATTTATTTTGTAAATAAGCGGCCGATTTTGGCTTCTTAGTTGAGCTCGTTTTTTAACCGCTAGCTGCATCGTTGGATTCGGAAGGCGTAAACGTTGGTGGTTGAATCACCGATAAATGGACCGTCGGATCTTCCAAAAGTTTTGCTATGTATTCTTGTAATTTTTTTTCGGCTTCCGTTAAGGTACCATTGAGCTGCTCTGATAATTCCAAATCGGTAGGTCTGTTAAAAGGAACAGGTTGGTTATTCGTTCTTAGGAACCATAGTCTTAGATTGTTCACATGTGCGCGAACGACTTTTAATGGATCCAGAAAGTGTACAATACAAACGATAACATCATTAACGAATTCCATAATTCTGAACGATCCTATCCACATTCGAAGTAATTTCGGCAAATTTGCTTTATTGGTAAGAAGTCATGTAATAATACGTAATCATCGACTATGTACCGGTAAAGTCGTGCGGTACGATCATAAAAGTTTTGTTGTCTCTTAACTGCTTTCCAAGAATGCGCTCTAGCAACTTCGAATGCTGCTTGTAGTCTACTCTCTAGACGTACTATCGTGTCATCACTATCATAGCAGATTCGTGGTGGTTCGAAAGCTAATGCACTTGGTAATCTAAATTCTGAACCATGATGTAAATAGTGTGAACTAGTTAGTGTGGTTGAATTAGGGCGCGCATTTAGCGCTATGGTCACTAATTCTAAATATTCACACCAATTTTCAACTTGCTGAAATTTTACGCAATACTGTCTCTATTCTTTTATTTGCTGCTCTGTTCCTCCTACCCATGAAGTGTTAGGAGTGAAGTTTACCACCCAAAACCAAAACTAGTAGAAAAACCCACCAAGTTTCCAAAAACGGTCGGCCTTTGAAGGTAGTGATATCATTCCACCAGGGAAAGGCCGCCAATGTTAATCCTATTAGCCAAGTTAATTGCACATACTAATAGTTCGAAAGTTAAATGAAAACTAGAAGATTGCTACTACCGGTAGCAATCTTCAAGTTTTCATTCAACGTCCAAAGTATTATTCGGTGCGATTAACTTGGCTAATAGGATTAACCTTGGCGGTCTTTCCCTGGTGGAATGATATGACTACCTTCAAAGGCCGACCGTTTTTGGAAACTTGACGAGTTTTTCTACCAGTTTTGGTTTTCGGTGGATATCACAACTTTCATAGGACTGTGAACGTACATAAGGTTACACCGTCTGTGTAAGATGCTTCAATCCCATTTTTCCACACACTGACTAACAATCGCTGATTTCGTTTGCTTCACTCACTCAATCAGCGCATCCCTTCAGTTGTTTTGTTTATCCCTGCAACTTCCCCTTAATTTTTCAAGATTTCATTCACATTTAGTTGTGCAGAAACCCCCGAAGGTCGCTGTTACTAAAACAGCAGAAAACGAAACTTTTTTTGGGGTTATTAAGAAAAAACCCATTAGCTCGTGTATGCTCGTATTGTCGCGTAACCATCATCTAACGTGCATCTCTTTATTCTTACGCAATCCACGGCAACGTTAATGTTTCTTTATTTTGTCCTTCGTTACAGTTCAGTTTTTAGTTCGTCCAGACTTTTACAATAAATCTAAGGACCAGTCTTGATTGTTCAAGCCATTGTTGCTTAAAATCTTTGGTTGCAACTTGGAAAAGAAAGGAAATTTAAATTCGCTGGTGGCGAATTTCAAAACCCTCCCATGCATTTGTCCTGACCCCTACAACCCCCAAACCAACAAAGGACCATCCTCAGATCACCATGCATCCATGTGCAAAAGTTCAGGTACGTAGGCCTTCTCAATTATGCGCTAGCCAAGAGCAAAAAGTCTATGGGATTTAACATGGGAAAAATCTTATTAGCTAGTCAGCTAGCTAGACAGTAACATAAAAACAACGTTATTGACGCATCTTTTTCTCTATGATTGGTGTACACTCATCTTTTAAATCTTAGTTTTTCTTAATCTCTGACCATTTCCCTTATATGTTCCATAATTTGAAACATTTCTGTCGCATTGGGATTTATCCTCAACATGCCAAAATATGCTTTCAATTGCTTACAGTTAACTGACACATGTCCGCTAGTAAGCCGCCTTATCATTAACAATCAATTTTTAACAATCGGATGTCTACAATGGGATGATATACTGTTACTTGGTGGCGACACACTGGCGTGTGTATAGATTTGTCTAATATTGAACAATTTTGACAATCTTGCCACAATAGCGTTGTTTATCTCAATTCCATTGTCTCCGCGCAGTTGCACAGGTGCTCCATATCTAGCTATAAGGTGAAAAAACAACTTTTTAGCTATTGTTTATGCTTTCTTATCTGGTATTCCGACTGCAACTACTTAACGACAGAAGTCGTCAATTAACGTCATTATATAGACGTTCCCGTGAACCCTTTTATTCAAGGGCCCAATGAGATCCAAGCTCCATGAATGGACTGGTCTCTGCAGGGGTTGGTAAGCTTTTAGCTTAGCCTTGAGTGGCTTGTTAGGTCTAACGTTAAGCTTGAAATACTTGACAAATCTTAACGTAATGAGCAATATGATCCATCATTTTATGCCAATAGCAATATAGCTCTATTAATTCTCTAGTATTACTGGCTTCGTGATGTCCGGCGCCAGGGGTGGAATGGTAATCCCGGATACAATAGTTCCATAGTGGATTTTGGTGCTAGATTGTGCATACGGCCTCTATTTGAGTCTGCAAGCCAAATTCTGTATAGAATTTCTTCATAATTTTTATAAAAGTTGATTCGTTTGTTAGAAGCGTCGATCAGATCTTCTGATGACTGATCTTTAAGACGTTTTATGATTTGGCCTAAGAATGGATTGTTTCATTGTTCTGCCGCTACGTGTTGTCGTGTCCAGTCAGGAAATTGACTGCCTAACACAGCGACTGGTATCTCTATACGAGATAGCGCGTCAGAAACCGCTAGAAGCCAGCCTGACTTATGACATAAGATAAATTCGTATTCCCTGAGTTGAAGTAAAATTCTTTCTAATTTGGGGCGGAGGGATTAGGCACAATAAAGATAGCAAATTGCTAAATGATCTGTAGTTAAAAAACATCGCTAATGACCAAGTTGTCGACGCGCCATTAAGCCTCAATCCCCTCTTAAAAAACATCTTACCAAGTAAATAGCAACGAAATGAATCTATACAGTGTATAATCACTAGAATTTCCCTTGTTGTAGTTGTTTCCTTCCTTTCCGCCTCAGTGAGGGTTCGGGAAGTATAGGCTAGCGGATAGTTTATGCCTCCGTGATACTGACTTAAACAGCATCCGATCGATACTCCACTAACATCTGTTTCAAGGAAAAAGGGCTTAGAAAAATCAGGGTGTTTAAGCGTTGCAGCATTTATCATAGCTCGCTTAAGTTCTTGAATAGCTCTTTCTTCATCTTCGCCCCACATAAATTTACATTTTTTCCTTTTTAATTTGCACAAAATATGTGACATTTCAGCGAATGAAGAAATATGTCTTCTGTAGAAATTAACCATACCTTAAAATGAACGGACTTGTTTAGGCGTTTTAGGCGTAGGATACTGTTGCATAGCTTTTGTTTTATCGCTATCAGGTTGTATCCCGTTTTCGTCTAACACAAGGCCTAGGAATTTGATCTTTTTACTTGCAAAATCGCACTTTTCAATGCTAAGTTTCAGTCCGGAATGAGCGATTAGTTCTAGTGCTCGATTAACATGACTGATGTGAGTTTTAAGATCTGGACTACTCAGGGGACAGTCATCAATGTTTATCGGTACAATAGGCTCCTAGCACATCTGCAAATATTTGTTGTGCATAAAATTGGAAGTGCGCAGGCTCTGTTTTAAGGCCCGGTTAAAAAAATAGGTTTTAGAGTTAGCAGAGAAGCACGTTTTAGGTTTAGCTGAATCAGCTAGTTTAAGTTGGTAAAATCCGAACTTGAAGTCTAAACGTGTAAAATACTTAGCTCCTCTAAGGTGAGCCATATTTTCTATCACAGTGGGTATTGGAACACTTACACTTTCCACGACAGAATTTAGGCCGCGTAAATCTACGACTACGCGATAACCAGTTGCCCTTTTCTTTATCATTAGACAAGGAGATAACCATCCGAATTTTCCTCCTACTCTTTGCATTTCGTCAATGTATTTATCCAATAATTCACGTTGGTGAAAAGGAACACGGTACATTTTTGAACTTACTGGTTGTGATTCACCAGAATCTATAGGAACTTCGTATCCCTCGTAACATCCTAGATTGAAAACGTTTTTAGAAAATGAATCTTGATGATTTCGAAGCATTTCTAGAAATTCTTCCGTTTCCTCTTTATTTAAATCTGGAAACGTGAACCTATGTTTTAAAATTTCCCATTCCGCATCGAGTTCCGCCTTGGATTTAGGCTTGGGAGCGTCAGCTAGGCTACTAACTGGCACCTCCGATGAGCTTTCACTCGGTTTGGATTGGTTTTGGGAAATCTCGATGGGACTTGAGATTTGAGATACCTCGATGGGACTTGCGGTTTGAGATTTCTCAATGGGACTTGAGGTGGGCAAGTTTGAATTTGATGAGTCTAAGGAAGTGTTATCCTCGTACTCGATAATAGCTGTCGTGTACGTGCTTAGGATAGTACCCGCTTTTAGTTCTACATCAAATACGTTAAAATTAATGCACATGACTAGGATAATACCTGGTGGGAGTCGTGTTAACAAGACTGTGAGCAAGACGTACAGGAAATTCTCAGTTTTTAGGTTGGAATACTCCTGTCTATATTTCGGGATACGAAAAATGTAAATTTCCGGTTATTCTACCCTCGCAATTTGATGGAATTATTTCGTCTCTTAAGAAAGATACAGTAATGTCTATTAAATGTTGTTTAGGTGTATAATTCCATGTAGATTTAGGATTATCATTGGTTTCTACATCTGTAGCTACGTTAAGTGACGCTACATAAATGTGATTGGGTTTATAATATTCCCTGTTTATTATTTCCTTATTTTGATTATAAGCAACATGAGCTAATTCTGGTGTTGACGACATTTGACATTTTAAATCGCCTATAGTTAAGACGTTATCTGGGCAATTTAATGCTAACGACTCTGATTATTCGACATGAAATCGTATCCCAATAGTACTGAAATGTTACCAAATGAACCATCAGGAACGATAACAAATTTTTGATTTCTAGAAAATTCGCATTTTTCTATAGTTGTTACTATTTTTCTATCGGTTTTAATTTGACGATTTCCGACCCCAACCAAATTGACTGGTGTGGTCATTGGAATTAAGTGACATTTAACACTAAAATTCTTAAGCATGCGTTGCGCTGCTGTGTTTGTAATTAAAGAAAGTGAAGAACCTGTATCTAATAAACATATTTCTGGTCTATTACCAACATCGAACACTAAGTGTGGACGTGAATAATTAACCTTAGTTTTATTTAAGACTGTGTTCACTTGAATGTTGTCAGCGTTAGGCGCTGTTTGCTCCGAGTCGAGCGAGGCTTCGTTTTGCTGCTATGACTCACAGCTAGTATCAACTTCGGATGCTAGATAGTGTTGTTTGAGCAGAAATGCTCGTAAGCAAGTTTCCTCGCTCTCCTAACGATGAGTGTTTCGCTGGTGACGCATTTGGGCGGCAACATTTTTGCTGTCCCAAAACGTCAAGCAAATTGTAGGTTCGAACGTTCCTACAACTGTTGGAATTTTACTTTTTCAGTATTTCTGCGTTGTTGGTGAAATACCAATAGAAGTGCCTGAAGGCATTTTAACTCAATCTTTATAGAATGAATCATCTGTATGTTTAAACTGAACTGTGCGTTCGTGACCTAATAAAGCGATAACTATCAGCTTTTTAGTATCGACTGGGTTTAATTCTGAATGAAAATTTGTAGAATCTAAACCATCCTCGAATAGTGTTACTATTACTGAGTCACAAGTTAAATCGTATTTAATGTTAACTGTATTTAAAGCATTTGTAAATTCATTTACAAGATTTTTATTACTATCTATAAAACTCGCAACATATTTTGACGGTATTTTGCCAAAATATGATGCTAAACGTGGTAAGACTAACGTGCGATCTGGCAGAGCAAGTTTTTGCTGGTGCCATTCGACGTTCGAGTACAAATTAAGCATTAATTTATTTGCATCGTCTTCTGAAAATAATGGAACACATTTTACTTTTAATGAGTGAGTACTGTTTACTTCGTTAGTTTCGGTAACAGGAGTTTTAGCTTGAACTGAGCTGGCATGTGGATTTTGATCGTCATTACTGCTCTGTTCTGACTGTATCGAGTTTAGTTCCGAATCCCTGTTAACATTCAGACTATTAGCTCGTTTTTTGGATTGCAACCATTTTGACATGAGTCATTACTCTCGTTTACGTCTGTAGCATGTTGTGGAATACGGTTTTGGTTGTTGTTATTTTGCCTTTGCTGATTTTGATTTTGATTTTGGTTTTGATTTTGGTTATGGTTTTGATTTTTACCATTATTATTACCATTATTTTGATTTTGTTGTCAGTTATTGTAACTATTGTTACCGCTATTGCTAGTGTTAGCCTGAAATGCGTATGGGTTGTTTTTTTTGTTAAATTAAACAGAATCCCTATTATCGAAACTAGAAAAATAATTTCTGCGGTTACCTCGGTTAATTCCCCTATATCGGTTTCCTCCACGACCGTTTTTGTTGCTGGGTTTATTTGAAGAAAATCCTACTTCCTGTTTAACTTTTCCGCAACGTTGTCGGACTTGCTGTAGTTTTCATCCTTAGTACGACAATTTTGTTTTATATGCCCTGGGGCTAAACAACGGTGACACGTTTTAACTTGATTTACATTAGTGTATACTGTACTAACTTTAGGTTCAACATTTTTAGCTTTAGCAACTGAGCTTAGTTATACCTTTTTCTAATGAATTCATTTTATCTAGCATTGTGCCAAAAGCTAGGTTGTTAACTTCAGTATTTGAAATTTGTTTAATGCCTGATTTATCAGAGTTAAGATCATCTCCATCGCCTTGGAATGCAGCAAAAACTGAACGTTTATATATGGCTGAGTTATACATATCCCTAAACATGGTATGCATTTGTGACGTTACATGAACTTCAATTTTTCGTGGCATAGCGTGCAGAAATACTGAACGAATTCCGTCATCTTTTGCTAATTGTTTAAAAGCTCTCTAGGATTCAGAGTCTGTAGGTTTAACTCTCCAAAGTTGTGAAGCCATTATCTCTAACCTGGCAGCGAAAAGTTCGATAGTTTCTCCCTTTTTAAGTCGTGCCGTATGAAATAAATGTGGGGTGACGATGTCACCTCCGCAACCAAATCTATCGATTAAAATTTCCTTAAAGCTGTCCTAATTTTGAGAAGTGGCTATATGCGGATTCATGGCTAAATAAATTGCAACTGGACCTGTACATTTACTACATGCAACCGAAACTAGTTCTGATTCTTGCAATGAAGGATCAAATGTACGCACATTTTCGACCATTAACGCGAAAGCGAAAATGTCTAATGAGTCATCCCCTGCAAAAGGTAAGATAGCTTTCTTGGCTGAACGTAATTCTTCCCAAAGTCTAGATTTATTATGATAATCCCTGCTTTGATTTGATTCAGTAATGGTTTTCAATACTTCTAAATGATTTTCAGTTACTGCTTTAAAGTTATCATTAGTTGACTGTAAACATACTGCCAGAGTATGATCTCAAATTCTTTGAAGATGAGATTCCTCAATCATATTGACCTGTTGTCCGCTAGTATGATTTGGGGTTAAAGTTAGCGGTGTTTGATTTCCATGTGGAATCTGAGTTTATTACTACATTCGGAGTAATAGGAACATGGGAATGATTTGGTATTTGCGAATTTATCGGCAACTGAATGTTAAGCGGTGTTTGAGCGCTTGTTTGAATTTGCAAAGTAGGCATAGTTGGTGTCAAATTTGGTGACACATGATTATGCTGTGGCGTTACTAAATTTAACGACACTGTTTGGGTTAATGGCATAGTTTGATTTAATGGCATGTTATGATTTAATGACATATTTCGATTTAAATGCACCTGATTATTGGGTGGTACTTGATTATTTAGTGCTACTTGAGTACTAAGTGGTACTTGGGAATTTAAAGGTAGACGAGTTTTACGTGATGTATGATTATCGTGTGGAGACCTAGACCTAATCCGATCTCTAGCATTACCCCTATTTTGAGTAGAGCGATTTGCTGAACGAGGAACTCGTTTGGGTGGTGGCAAATGTTCTGATTCTGTATCCGAATTGTTTGGAGTAGTATTAGTATTGTCTAAATTAGGAGTGCTTACTGAAGCATATGTGAATTCCACAAAATCTTGGCGATTTGAGGGTTTTCTAATTTGTCTGCCTCTTGAAGAGACTTAAACTGTGCCTCTAGCACGATTACTTCCAGTTCTAGGCATTATTTAACTAGGTTTTAAGTGAATATTCAAAGCTTAAACTATATTTAAACTTTATTGTAGCACAAGTCTTAAGTTCTAAGTACTTTGAAAATTTTCTGCAATTTTGCACAAAATGATGAATTTTCCTTTTAAAATGGAAAATACTGAACTTTTCCCAAATTTTAGCACCTGAAGTCGGCAATAATTTGACGGTGGTTATTTTAAGCGTAACCACGAACAATTTCATAGAAAATTAGCACTACTGTGACTAATAAACAAGATGAGTAGATGCATTTCACTACGATGACGGACTGGCCACAAAAAGCATTGTCTTGTATTGTTATCGAAGCCAGGGCTCCACAAACAGACCTACTACAATACCAGGTCTGTCTTCAACGAAACCTACGATACCTTTTCGAAGTACACAATACCTACGAGGGACTGTGCTCGGGGAAAATTTTATTTTTTTTTTACTGGTCGGTTCAACAAAATCGTACTGAATCGGGAATGTACGGGTTGTTGGCCTTCGCGAACCTTCGACTAATGAAGCTAACTCCACCCCGTATTCCCGACAAGATGAAGTTATGTTTGCTAGAGTGAGTAAATAGTTCCAGCTCGGCCTTGGTCATCTTTAAAGCTGCCGCCCAGCTAAACCCTGGGGTGGAGACGTAATAGCACAGATCTATGTCGTGGTCTCGCAAGCAGATCCTGCGGAATTCTTCGAAAATGTCTGCCAAAAGCAGACAGTCTGTCATCTGATACATTTCGTGGTAAGAGGAAAATTTTTTGATTTTCAGCATACTCCAAATCTTTTTGGCGTGATCGTATTGTTCGTCAGTTAGGCCTTCTTCTTTGAGTTTGGAATTAAAGTCTTCTTTCGGTGGTAAAGACTCCTCTTCGAACACACTCATGCTGGAAACGTATTTGTAAGGGTAGTATCCCTCATGGGTTAACCGATCCACGGCAGTCTCTTCCTCGACGTCGGGAAGGAACTATTTGTTCTTCCAAACTTTCAAGAACAACTTCACCGTCCTAAACTCGTAATCACGTTTATGTCTTTCCGCCAGAGTTTTAAGCGAAGAGGAGAGAAAATTATAGCTGTCTATGAACTTAAGCCGAATGTACCTTTTCTTTTTTTTGCTTCATCCCATCCCGTTTCAACGGTGATGGTCATGCTCATGAACCTTTCCATATTTCTCGCGAGGACTTCTACTTTTTTCGGAAACTTGTGCACCGCTCTTACCAATAGATGCATATCGTAAGCTTCGAGGCAGTGAAATACCACGAGGATCGTCGTGCGCTCTCGGGCATTCAGATTACAACTCGAGTGAGAAGCTCTTTGTACTGGCCGGTAACGTGGCAGTGATCCCGGACTTTGTCGTCTTTTGAACCGAATGGCTTTTTGCAGTAGATGCAGTCTACAGCGTGGTGAAAATCAGCTTCTTGGACTGGAGTGAGACATTATGGTTGGACTCTTTTTAATGTTTCGTCGTACTCGCACGCTTCAATCACCAACTGATCGAGGAATTGTTGAACGGCATCCTCTCCCAGGTCATAAGCAGTTCCTTTAAAGTTTCCAGGCCCCACCGAAGCTGAAGCTGCAAGGTTAATGGAGGTTGATTTTCTTCCCGGAGCTGTTAGAGGAAGGAAAGGGTTTCAGAAGGCACTCGAAATCGGCGTATATGATTTTAGGGTGAATATTGCTTCTATTGAAAGCTTCAAACTTCAAAATGTTATTGCCCGGTTTTAAGAATTTGAGCGCTTGAGGTGACGGATTGGTTCTTGTACAGTCCAGTTTGTGTTTGTCTCTCAGCGATGCCTTTCCATAAGTGGCGAAACAATTTCGACAGTAATATTTCGGGTTGCTTCCCGATCCTTGTTGTCAGAGAAATTGGTCACAATCCACGATGGCGCAGTAGTGAAAATTTGTCGACTCATCGTCAATTAAAAGAAGATCTACGGGTTGGCCTTAAAATTCGTGCTCACACGAAGGGAATACAAGCCATTATCTTTGGTATAAGCAATCACATTGATCGATAAATCTTTGTTGGTCATCTCGAATGCGTCAATGTGATCCAGCTGCGTTGGAAAGTCCAGCATCGAACAATCTACCGTTCTCACATATACTTCGTATTTTTTCGCATTCACCATGCTTAATTTGTGTTTGGCAGCCAGAATTGAATATAAGAAACACTTCTGGTCTGTGAAATTTTGGACATTGACTACACACTTCCACTTCTTTTTTAATTTTGCTGGCAGAGAAATGTAAGAGCCCGGTCTGAGCGGATCGATTTTTGCTACTCGGATTGTGAGTTCGTAGGAGCGATTTATCACCCAACCACTCCCTCTTTCGGCGAATTCGTCGATGGAACGTTGGATTTTAGCATAAGCAGCGTCCAGTAACTTGGGAATATCTAATGGATTATAGATTGGGGAGTAGTGGGACTGAAATCCAATTGGTATTTCTTGGCTATTTTGAACGAAACTCACTCCTAAACTCACTCCATTTGAGCTCTGCAAGTCACCAATTGCCGGACACATTCATACAGTAGAGCTTCTATACCTCTTCACATCAACATTAAAAGGTATAACGGGTCTACAGCTTGCACAGGCTTTCTTGAACTTTCGGTGCTTTAGTCCTTTCTCACAGAGGATGGGATCGTCTCTACAGCCTGACTCCCTCTCGAAGCAATCGCACTCGGGTGGATAACTATTCCTGTGTATCTCTATGAGGTGTTGTATCAATCTTTCTCGGGTAGGATACGTTTGAGCGCAGTAAACGCAGGTAAAGTTTGTTTTTTCCATCGCTCCAACTGAATGATTCTGTTTAGTAATATAAATAACATGAACAGTAATAATTTCAACGTCCTGGTCTCAGTTTAATAATATAAATAAAAAGAGGAAAAAATTTGGTATTTTTGTTGTTATTTTCCTAGAACAACTGGCTTTTCATCAAGCCAACTGTCGAAGCGCTCGTCGTAGCCTTTCCACCTGACGAAGTAACGAGTTTTCCCTCCCACTTTTTTAGTCTTCAGAATCTCTTCGACTAAAAACAGATCCGGCCCGTTAGTTTTCTGCAACTCTTGCTCGTAAAAAGTGCCATCGATTTTACTACCCAGTTGGTCGACCAACCTGTAGCAAGTCGGTCTAGTTTTTCTGACTTCATTCACCTCAAACAGATCGTTGGTAAAGTTTTGCAAATATCCCTTGTCGAATACAGATTTTGCCGTTGTCACTCTGACTAAATCCCCGACTTTGAAACTATTCTTCTTCTTTTTGGAAAGGCTTTTTCCAGCAATATGTTTCTGATCTCCGGTTCATCACGTTTAGTTACTTCGGATGGTTTCACTTTAATGGTAGAATGAACTCTGTTGTTGTGATCTTTGACAATTTTATCTATAATGTCTATCCACTTGTGGTTACCTCGCAGAATGAACCGTTTCCACATGTTCGAATTCAATGTGCGATTTAGGCGTTCTACTTCGCTCGCCTTGAGTTCTGACTTGGTCGAATAGTGGTTTATTTTGTGACGTTTCATTAGTGCTGCGAAATCTTTATTATAGTATTCCTTGCCTTCATCGCTTTGTAGATTTTTAACGGGATTAGACATCGTGTTTAATATCTCGTTAAAAGCGCCAGTGACATCCGCGGCGTTCTTCGATTTCACAGGGACGGCCCAAGCGTATTTAGAGAATACATCGATGGCAGTCAGCAAGTATTTGTAATTTTCGTTTTCTTTCGCGTAAGGTATCATCTCCACCAGGTCCGCTTGAACTATATCACCTATCCCTTAGCTAATAATGCGCCTCCTCGGAAAGTTTGGCCTAGCTGGCTTGTGCAGCTCCTCCACTAAAGTTTTCATTTGATCTTTTTTTCTTATTCCCATTCCAAACTTTGCTTTGGTTTTCATAGCTGCAGCTACAGCAGCTGCTGCCAACTTCTCTTTCAGACCAGTTTTGCTAGATTTTGCTACTTTTACTGCATTGGAGGCCAATTTTCTATCAGCTTCGTGCCTTCGTTCCAAGTCTGGTTTGGTAGAGTATTCGATGTCGTGCTGTTTGCAGGCCTCATCCAGAGAATTGATAGCAGCATCGCCTCTGTTCAGTCTCTTGTTCGGTTTTGTTCCCGGACCGCAATAGTTATATCCCGGAATGTGAAGTTCCACCGGCAACTTGTCTATCGCGCTGTTCAACAATCCAGAGCATCTAATCTTCTGAAACTGTGCTTTCCTCGTGCCGCACACTTTACACTCGCCCTTCAGCAGTTGTCGATAATTCTTAGTCACAACATGCCTACCATTTTTATTGGCTGTAACTCTTTTGCATTTGAGGCAGTACATCTCTGTTTATTTATAAAATGAGAATGAAAAGGTATTTTAGATACTAGTTTTGTAGAGAATTTATCAAAACACCATTTTTTTTTTAAAGCAGCTGAAAGATGAAAGTGTTAAACTATGACATAGCCGATGTCAGTAGTAGTAAAAACGTACGTAGTACCATCAGGCCGCGATCTTAGATTATGACGTCATACCGGAAGTGACGTCACAACCGGTTTATGACGTTTTTTTCTTGAATTTTGACGTCATTTCTGGTTTTTGTCGTCATTTCGGCCTCAGAAAGTGTACGTACTATGACACCGGAAGTGATGTCGTGTTGGATCCGCCATATTGAATAAAAAACGTTACAAACCGGAAATGACTCAAAAACTGGAAATGACGTCAAAAACCCATTTTTTCGCCCAGAAACGACGTCACATTTTTATGGCTCTACCCACTTTACCCTCATTCGCCCTCCTCATTGTATTTACCCTTCTTTACCCCCTTTACATATTGAAAACACGGGAAAGTACTTGGAGTGGCTGAGACATTTGAAAGTATCAGAATATCAGAAAAGAAACAGACAAGGAAACCATTCAAACTACAACTAACTGCTTTATTCATCGACACACAAACAAATTACATCGCAAGTATGGACTTGGCATGTATGTACATGTTTTCGAATTCATCATGTGAAAAAGGGAGGAATGTACCATTTCGATCCTTGTAAGCATACACGCTAGTACTATCACATGAAGAAAATCTGATGCGATACAACTTTCAGTTTTACAGTTTATAACATCTTTAGTGGAACAAACGGAGGATACAAATAGATGTTCTTCAGTCGTCTGTTGGGACATACGTACAATATCCAAAGTCAATAGTACAGAATTAAACAATAAAAACAGCAACAAGAATGTTTTAAAAAACCAAGGATGTTACACAGCATCGAGCAACAGCCGATAACCATCCATGATAAAAGCGGTGCAACAAATGAATCGTGTCACCAACACGTTCGATGTCTAACAAAAAAACAGAGTCAATTTTATACAGTCCAACCAGTAACTCGTCAAAACCTATTGGCTTGGGCTTCCTTTCGTTTGACGGGCAGAAACGTACCATTAGTTCAACAATATCACTCCCAGTAACAACTTTACCAATAAAAATAAGCTCACGGTTTTTAGTCCATCCTAGTATATCCTTACGTGATTTTATACGTGTTAGTTGATGTGAAATATAAAACCTGTACGTTTCAGGTACTGCTGAATAAATAGCCTGTTCAATCTTAGTTAAATCACCATCGTCAGCTACCTCGTCATCGTGTAGATCCATTACCAACAAAGACTAACAACCAAATGAAAGGAAGACACGGGAGACAAGCTTTCATATGCAACATTTAATAAGACCTAAAAACTACAACCAATAAAATACAAAAAGCCAAAACCAGCCAATAACATACAACACCCACCATTGATTACAGACAAAAACATATGCACAAAGCATGTAAAATAAACAAAAATTACAAACAGTACAAAAGCCTGTAATAATAAACAAAAATCACAAACAAAAAGTATTTTTAAGTTAGAGCATGGCAAAGAAGGTTGTCGTACGAAAGTAGTCATAATTGTCACACTCCAGAAAAATAAAAATACTTATTGTTTGTTTCGTAACGTACAATGACCGTACGCAACATTATCCAATCCTGTACAATCAACGAACCTTTTCGTGCCAGTCACAGATAAAGCCAATTTATTTTGAACAATGCTGTAAACTTTGTGGAGATAGGACCTGATACTAGACTGCTCAAAACTGAAATACTCATGATCACGTAGACATCTATTGTAATGATCGCGTGTAACAGTACCCTGTAACACAGATTTCTGCACCCCTTCCCCACTTTCTTGTCACTATTGTTACAAGTATAACAATTCATCTTACTTTTCAAATCAATGAACGACTCTATGGGCAACGAATTGCACTCATCCTTGAAAACTCCAGGTTTAGCCTTGTTATCGATACAATACAATGGATGACTAGTTGGGTAGGAGCTAGTGTCAAAAAGATGCAAAGATTGACCCATGTCGGCGTACACATCTTCAGTTTTGATTTCGTAAAAAAAACTATCTGTGTCACTTCCCAACAATCTACAATTCTTACCGTACTTTTCCAACATGTAGTCGTAGTGGTGGGAGTACATGACTAATTTACTCAACTCTAAAACTGCACAGCTTAAAAAAACAGGTTTATTCAAAGTCACAGCTTGTTTACGCATTTTGAAAATCATCAAATTATCGTTCAAAACATCGAAATACTCAACCGTAGGCTTGATCATCAATTTGAGAGACTTTTTCACGCTAGTACTTAGTGTCACATTTATGTACCGCCATACGTTCTCAATAGCCTTACCAAAGATAGAATTATTTGCCAATTTGTAGAAAGACCGCTCAAATTCACTCTTTGCCTCTTTTTGTTTCATGCTGTTAAAAGTGATGTATGGGGCTAACCACGCTTTCTCGGTGAATTTAATGCCAGAATGAATTTTAGTGACTTTAAGTCCCTTCGAAACGTAATACATCAAATTCTTGTAATAGCAAATGTACTCCTTACGTTCCATCAAATGAGGTAGCAATTTTCGGCCCGGAACGTAAGGCCCTTGTTTAGCAGCTTGTTCCTTGTTAAAGGGGGACAACATATCTGCAGTTATCACGATATGTTCTGGAGCCAAAGGGTAGTCACTGTGAGAATCGTGCAAATCATCAGGATATTCGAGATCAACCTTAAGTATGCAGGGAGGCAAAGAAGTCAAATCGAGCAAAGCGAGATCTCGTTCTGTAAGCTATACAAAATGTGAATAAGGTAACGGCATGCTCAAACAAAAGCCGTACAAATTATTAGCATCTATGTACATAAGGTAACTACGTTCAACATCAGGATCATAATTTGACACCAAAGGATTTTTAGCACGGGCGCACCGTTTAGAGATTATACTGACACCACCTCGTATGGCTGCAGTAAAATAATTGTACATTGTAACATCTGTCAACAACTCCAATCGCTCACCAGTCATTTTAAGCGCCGCTGTCCAATTCAGACCAGGGAGGGTGTAAAAATGACAAGGATCTAAATTGTACTGTTTCAAACTAAGAGGCCTAAACTGTTCGAACACGTCAGCCAAAAGAGCAGTATCAGCCAAAACGTATATGTCGTGGTACTGACCCAGCGTCTGACAATTTGTTTCTCTCCAAACAGTATTAGCGTACGAATACTCATCGTCGTTAATGTGAGTATTAGTTAAATCTGAATAAAAGGCTTCCTTAGGAGGCAACTGAGTCTCATTAAATCTCGAAAAGGAATCGCAATACGTATAAGGATAAACACCCTTCCTGGTTAACAAAGCGTGAGTATCTGGAAAGATTTTCCTCATTATAGGAAAATCAGTTAAGGTCCCAACCAAAGTGCTTAACGAAGCCGACAAGAACTGAAAACTGTCTAAAAATCTATAATTTCCAACTTGTATCGAGGTGAACCTTTCAGTATTTTGCGGAATGACAGAAATGTTCTTATCTTTAAAATAAGACAGACTTTTTACGATTAAAATATGACTTTAAACAATAACAGAAAATTGGCAGAAAATCTTTAAACCTGTACTGTAAATTACAAGAATTGTGAGCCGCACCTTTGTATTTACCGCTCAAATGACAATGGTCCCGTACCCTGATGTCACCAACACCGAACAAGTTACTGCAAATATGACAATGGGTTGCGCTAGTATAGTCCAACAACCAAGCATGATCAGGAACCAAAGCACGCATTCTCCCTTTAATGACTTCGACCTCTTCATGAACTATTTCCAAATGAGAAAAAAGTCTTCCATGCAATTTTCACCTCGAAAAGCCCTATGTGCGAAAACGCTACCATCGTACGCAACCACAACGTAAGCGTAACCACTCGGTTGGTGTAAACTCGTTTTGTGAGTAAACGAGAATGAAGGATCAGGCTTACACGAACCTATTTTAGAGAGTACCGAATCAAAATCGAGGTAGATCATGATACGGAACTGGCAATTGCTGGTCGTACCTCGTAAACTCCATGAACGGTTTCACAGTAGGCATCGTAACTCGTTGAGGAGCAAAAGTCCTGCACAAACCAAGATGGTCAACCAGAGCGGCATTGGATCGGAAGTACGAGAAACAATAGTGACATACATATTTCTGATCGTTTGTATGCACCAATCTATTGAAATTTTTAATCCAATAATAATGATTACCGTTAACTAACAATAGTTTAACTTCCCTACAATTGGTTCGTTTGCTCAAATAAATCGGAAATACATTTTTGTTCTCGTACCCATACAATAAAATACACAAGTTATTCAAAGATTCAAATTTTGCAATTTTACTTACAGGTGTAGGAAAGGAAACCCCGCTCAAATCTAACCAAGACATGTATTTGCGATAATGGCTTACTCTATTGAGGTTACCATTCGCAGGATACAACCCACACCCACTGCTTAAAGGGACGAACCTACAG
This sequence comes from Lithobius niger, assembly GCA_023313725.1. Taxonomy (NCBI): domain Eukaryota; kingdom Metazoa; phylum Arthropoda; class Chilopoda; order Lithobiomorpha; family Lithobiidae; genus Lithobius; species Lithobius niger. The sequence goes on along the minus strand of JAHWFP010245960.1, from coordinate 133,466 downwards.
ACGTGAATGTCACAACCGTCAATCCTAAAAACCACCCACCCCGACCCATGTTTCTGAAAAGAGTCTAATTGATCGAGAATTTTACCGATCGCACTAAGTAATTCATCATCAATAAATTCAGAAGACAACAATTGATGAGCACCACTGCACAAATAGATGGGCATGCGTTCAGTTTCTCCATCAAAATGTATTTTTTCCAAAACGACACTGATGCAGAGTAGAAATTTAAATTGGCCCATTTGTTCCAGTAGAGAAGAGAACAAAAGTTAAAAGGTGACATCTCACGCTCTCCAAATTGTCACGAACGTCATGCGTATCGCTGGATAACGTGTACGCATACCTTTTGAAGTACGATTTAAACGCCGTCGCCTCTTCCCTGAACAATGGTGTTTCCGACGGTAGGGTGGTGTGAACCTCGATGCTGTGATGCAGGAACGCATCGTGCGTCGAAAATGTGTGCCGACAGACGGGGCACGTGACGAGGTGCAGCCTGGAGTGACGTCTCAGGTTGATGTCGTTGGCAAAGGACCGATGACACACATCACAAACGTGATTACGGTCGTGGAAAGCCCTCGTGTGACGTGCCAGGAGCGCCCTCGTCCCGTACGTCCGTCTGCACTGCCCACACCTGAATATCAGTACACCTGGAGAACATAAAAAGAAAACCACAGAATAAATAAAAATTATACAAATTTATTTAACATAAAAATAAACAATTACACTACGAGCTTATTAACATAATCATAAACAAATCGTTCTACATCAGATTTACCACTTAAAAAATCAACTATCTGAAGAGGGGAACCCCCTTCGTAACGTTTTAAGATGTAATAAATACAAAAATGACCACAAGTTTTCGTATTAAAATCTTGAAGTTTTACAGTATATTGTACCACCACTTATTTCCATTACACCTCTTTTTTAAATGTTCCAGCAAAGTACTCGTAAGAGGTAACAGTCCGAAGCCATCAAACAATTCACAATCACCCAAAACAACCCAATGACTCCCCGGTTTGTCACACTTGTCGAGATTAATTACCGACCAGCCCCTCCCACTTGGAATATGGTTGGAGGGGAACACACCTAGACAATCACTACACAATGGACGCAAGATATCATCTATTTCTCTCGTATTCATTCTGTAGAAAGTACGTTGCGCTTTTCGTAAATTTCCAACAAAGCTTCTTTTTCACCCCAAAACACAACGGTAACGTTTTGAGCCAAGTCTTCAGAGAATTTCAAGTCTACACGGACAATACCATTGTTAACTAAAGACACGTGAGTAGGATCGTTTGAATTAGAATCTGCGGTTAAATCGAAACAGAATAAGGTCCTCCCACTCGACTTGTAATCCACATAAGAAATAGCCACACCAGTATTGTGGTACTGTATTCCTAGTCCTTCGTACAGCGACATGTAAGCTTGCACATATTTATTATTAGTGAAATCACAAGTCAGAGGCTATGAATTGTTAGTTATACCATCGACGGACAACGCCAATGAAGTTAAACTAAAATGTTTGAAGAAAAATGGGTCATTGGCATAAACACCATTAAAAGCTGCGTATTTGACTAATCCTATAGTTACTCGGCTGGGAACGTCACCGTTAAAAATATTGTCAATCGTTGCACTACGTGTGCCTTGCAGCAAAGTGTGACTCTTGAAATCAGTTTTTCTGTAAGGATATTTCGCCAACGATACTGTACTGAGCGTTCTGGCGTGAGCTACTAAGATGGAGGGGGATGGGGACACCTTACGTACGTAGAGCGCAGCATCCAAGGGAACGATGATGGGTGTGAGAGCTGCAGTCACTCCATCAGTGTTTAAATACATACAGAATTCTGGACGTTGAGGCACGAACCGAAATTTAAGTTCAGTATTATTTAGTATAAGTCGCGACTGGTTCACCAAATCGTTGCTGACTCGTCCTATGAGATCGATTTCAGCACCTCGCGCAGCTCTAGCTTGACGAGTTGAATAGGGTGCAAAGAGCGAGGATTCCAACTGAGTTTTTTTGCTTCATCACCATAACTTAAGACGGTTTTCATGAACGCCTTGTACCCGTAATGGTCGTTGGTCCTAATAGCCAATTTACCGTTCAAGCTGATGTCGACTTGAGAAAACATAGCGTGTAACAGTAAATCGACGGGTCCCATCAGTAGACTTTCAGCAGCTGTATAAGCAGACCCATCGCTGGGTTTGACAACTTTACGTCGCATGTAAATTAACGTGTTCGAGATATCGATGTAATCATCAGAAGGTGGAACCAGGAAATCGATCACTTAATTAGTACCTATAGTTGCCACTGGTCGATACTCCACCATCTTAGTTTTCTGGACCGATAACTGAACGGGGCTTACACTGAACAAATCTAAATTGTTCAACAGACATTCTCAGGAATTTGGGTGAAGGTACGCCATGTTGACCCACCTAACGTAAAATGACACTGAAGGGTGAAGGGTAGGCAGTTATATGGCAGGCTTAATCGAGGACGGTTTTAGGCTTTGACGTTTTCTTTCTTCGTTTTTTGCAACATTTAGTTTTAGTTTTAGATGCTTTTCTTTTCCGTTTACAACCACTGCCACGTTGTTGCAATCTTCATCCAACTTTGCTCATGACATCGCGACCAGCTTCCGTAAATCTGTCACGCGAAGCATCCTTCCACGACTTGCCTCCCAAACACGTCAGAGACTATACCGACGCCAGTAGAGAGAGCCGTTCGTCCCAAAAAACTGCCTATCCCCTTCAAAAAGGGCATAGCCATTCTGCCCAAGCTAGATAAAATTGAACCAAGGCCGTTTCCTGTCTGAGATCCGTGACGACCGTAATATACGGGTATCCCTCCCCCCACCTGCTCTTGATAGTACTGAGTGTAAGGACACGTTCCTCTCATGATGTACGAATGACGTATGCGAGGGAGGGGGGAGCGCTAGCTTACTTATAGTCTACCAAAGGCCGTCTTTTACGAAACCAAAGGCCGTCTTTTACGAAGATGCAACACCACAACGGTCCTTCCATAATCACCAAATTCTATAGGCCTGCCCGCATCATCGGATAGATAAATTTCAATAAATTGAAATGATTCTTTTTGAATAGGAAAATAATACAACCTGTTAAATTCGAGGCTGCAAACTTCCCCCGGTTGACCACGAACCGCCTCGATCCTCAATAAAGGCTCTTTGTAGCCATCCATGTGATTAGCTCGGATAAGGTCGGTATGGACGTAGATGCTGTCCACTGGAGTATTAGTAGTTTCCATTATGGGCACTAAAGTTTCAACGGAGTGCTCCACGACATCTGGTAACATTTCAAATTTTTGAAAGCCGAAACGAGGAGCTAATTTAGGGCCTAAATAAAACCTGACGTAACTTTCTTCACCTTCGTAATTACGTATATTAAAAGTGTGAGTGCTTTCGTCGTACAAGATGCGCGGGTCCTCGGTAGTTTTCATGTGGTCACCATCCGGCAATTCCTTCTTAAGGTCTTGAATGTCGAAATTAATACGATTCATCAACTCTTTGTAACTCGAGTACCGTTTAGTTCCTTTAGTAGAAGGCAAAATAGCCGTACTCTCAATAGGAGTTAAATGGGCTCCCTCCAACAATCTCTCCTTCCTTTCGGTGAAGCCGTATTCCAACAACCTCTATTCTTCGTCGGCACTTTTTAAAACAATTGTCGAGTCCTGATTTATATTGTTGGGAAACGAAATTTCGCATAATGCAACTTCGTAGCACGGAACAGATTTAAGGGTGTTGACAATCGAGTGATGTATTTTTGAAGCGTATTATACGGAAATAGGTCCATGGAAGAGTTACCAGGGAGGGTTAAAAAATATCCTCACTCATCTTAACTGCTCCAAGTCAGACACCCAAGTGTTCATGAAATTTGGATAACCTTGCCATTTAACCAAATACTCGGTCCCTCCACCCCTTTTTCTACGAGTCCTAAGCACAGTTTTGATCTTGTAAGTTGTAGGCTCTATGACTTTCTGCAGTTTCTGCTTATAAAACGTCCCTAGAATCGGCTCACCCAGCCAGTCTTTAACCGTATATGTCTTAATGGGATGTTTGGTGTTTTCTCCGCTCACGTAGACAATTTCTTGAGTCCATTTTGGACGATAGCCACGAGTGAAAATGTGCGTTTTCAAAGCCATTCTCACAGGATCGCCGGTTCAGAACCCCTCACAGTAAAGATTAAAGTAAACCTGACCAGAATTAGCCTCGGTTACATCGGTCGGCTTCATTTTAATACTGCGATGGTAAGAGTTGTTATACGAATCAACAATATCTTGTAAGGCATCGATAAACCTCTGGGTATTGTTTTTGTGTAAATAACGCGATATCCTCTCGCGTATGGAACGAATTACCCGTTCACTTGTGCTTGCCTTGATTTCTTCGTTGCGCGTAGTATACTGTTTGATGTCGTGCTGCCTAAGGAACTGTCCAACCGCTCTGTTTTGGAACTCACTGCCTGAGTCAGTAGTGAAGAATCTAACCCTAGAGGCCCTGGGATCCAATAAAATTTCTCTGAGAGCCGATGAGACGGAGAGCGCGTCCTTTTTTTTAATCGGCTTAACCAAAACTAATTTACTGAAGGCATTTATCACCACCAACAAAAAATTGAAGTTGTCGTTAAACGCCGCGAGGTTCGTTACGTCCGCTAAATCGGCAGATAATGTGTCGTTAGGTCCACTCAGCATGATCCTATTACGGCAAAATCGTCGAGTGACTGGTCTAAACAGTGAGTAAGTTTCTTCAGCCTGCAGCCATTTTCCCACGTCGGCGAGAGTAATTCGAGAATCAATAGCCTTGGCATGCTTATACAGCCACCTCACTCCACCCAGACTGACTGGGTCAGCAGGTGTATAATAAAGACGATTTAATAGATCATTAAAAAAACTCGCTTGACCAGGATAATTGGCGTTTGCGGCTCGCCGAGCTCTGCCCACCATGTGCGCCGAGCGCCACATCATTGTCGCCGGAGGAGGATGAAGCAACTGCGCGAGGCAGAGGAGGTGGTGGGGGTAATAATATACCGCTCGAACGTATAACGTTATATGACAATGTGTAAATGGCAATGTGGAAAACTAACACCGTTAACTGGGGGATTTTCCCCACCCGCAGTTGTAAACCAAACAACCACTAATAGTTCTGACTCTAGTACAGGGCATAACTTAAATTGTATCCTTATCAATGCTCGTAGCCTGATAAAAAATATTGGGAGTTTTCGGGTGCTCTTAACAACAGGCATGTATGACATGCTTTTTGTTGTGGAGACTTGGCTAAAGCACAGTTTTTCTGACAATCAAGTTTTGGGTGGTTCCTCATATCGCTTGCTTAGATCAGATAGGGATTCACGTGCGGGAGGGATCGCGGTTGTTTATAAGGAGGACTTGGATGTTTTGTGTGCCGGGGTGTCAGCCAACGCCGAAGCGTTCTCAATCTTACTACCTAAATTCAAACTCAGTTTTATTCTGGGTTACATTCCCGACAGTCGAAATGGCGACCTTGTAAATACTGTCTCAACCTTTATGGTAGACAGTATTAAGCCCTTGTATGATATCATCATCTTAGGTGATTTTAACTGCTCCACGGCTGATTGGGAAATCTTTACTGCTGGAGACAGACACCACCAACTTTTTTTGGACCGATTAAAGCCATTGGGCATGACCCAGGTGGTAACTACTCCAACTCGAGGTGAAAATATACTAGACTGTGTCCTTTCTCCATCAAATCGTCTTATTTTTTATGTCTGAGTTCTAGACCACTTAGGTACTAGTGACCACTGCATCGTGTCTTTCCGGGTCCAGTGTTGTAATTCAGCCACAAAGGTCACTCGAAAATCTTTTGGAAAGATCGATTTTGCACTTTTGTGTGACAGTTTAAACAATATTGATTGGGCACATGAACTGTCCATGAACAAGGAAAATGTCAATATGGCTTGGTTAAAACTATTAGGTATACTCCACTCAAAAACCGAAATGTCACGTTCCGCACCTACCCATTCAAATAGTTCTAAAAACTTTGTGTCAAGATTTCTCACCAAGCTGTGTTTAAAGAAATTAAACCTATGGTGAAGCTACAAGTCAAACCAGACGAAGGACGCTTTGGCCCGATACAATGCTTGCCGAAAAACCTATGCTGAGGCAGCAAATAAATGGAGGTACAGTAAAGAGGAAGAAACTATCAAGGAGGGAAACTTATCTGCCCTTTTTAGACTTTACCGTCAAACGACGGGTTCAAAGCGATCGATTCCCCCATTTAAAGTGGGAAATAACTTCGTCACTGACGATAGGCAAAAAGCCGAAATTCTTAACAGTGTTTTTGTTTCAAATACGGTTCTTGATAACAATAAATTTGTTCAGGGTAATTTGAACGACACCGGAAAATCCTGTAACCTGGTTGTATTCTCTGTCAAAAAAACATTGGCATCTCTTATAGTCTCTTAAAACCAAGCCATGCTGTTGGGCTGGATGGCTTCTCAGCCTTTTTTTACAAACAAATTAGCAAACAAATAGCAATTCCATTAACACTTATTTTCAACCTATCATTAAACTCTGGCAAACTTCCTTCGATGTGGCAGTCGGCAAATGTAACTCCGGTATTTAAAAAAGGTGACCCTGCAGATCCGACAAATTACAGACCAATCGCTTTAACTGTAGTTGCGTGTAAATTAATGGAAACTTCTATAAAGGTTGTCATACTGGCCTATCTTCAGGAAAATAATATTATACTGGATGATCAGTTTGGATTTTTACCGGGAAGATCCACTACATACCAACTTTTATCGTTTTTAGACATCTTGACATCAGGGGTTGACATCGGTGTACCTAACGACGTAATTTATTTGGATTTTAAAAAAGCTTTCGAGACAGTGTAGTACACTCGAAATTACTTTATAAATTAGAGTGCCTGGGTTTTGGTGGAAAACTTTTAAATTGGCTTAAGTCATTTCTTAAGGACAGGACACAGAGAGTTGTGATAAAAGAAACCATCTCTTCATCTTCAAGCATCCAGAGTGGCGTCCCGCAGGGTTCTGTGCTTGGACCACTTTTTTTTGTAATTTTTGTAAACGACCTGCAATGCAGTGATCAATCTACGTACCAATTTAAATTCGCTGATGACCTGAAGATGGGAGCACCTATCACCGACTTTTCATCCGCATCACTGGCCATCTCATGTGATTTAAATTATATCCACGACTGGAGTGAAGAGTGGCAGCTCCAACTGGCTATTCCTAAGTGTCTAGCTTTTCATGTTGGGAAAAAAAATCCATGCCATAAATATTACCTTGGTAATCTACATATTCCAGACGTGCGTTCGGTTAACGACCTTGGTGTCTGCATAACGGCAGACCTTAAGTCAACCAAACACTGCGACCTTATTGTGGCGAGAGCCTTCCGCCGTCTGGCAGTGGTGAACAGGTGTTTCAGATCTGGTAATAATACTATTAAGATTTGGGCGTACAGGGTGTTTGTTCGACCATTGCTGGAGTTTGCCAGCCAGGTGTGGTCCCCATCTCTTCTGGGAGATATTGACAAGGTAGAACGCGTTCAACGCAAATTTACAAAGAGCTTACTAAACTTAAAAAACTTATGCTATGCAGAAAGATTGGAGAAAACTAAACTTGAGTCCCTTGAACTGCGCAGGTTTAAAGCAGACCTATATTTGACTTTCAAAATCGTTCGGGGTTTTTTGAATGTTGATCTTCCCTTCTTCGACCCTGCTCCGTGCCTGAAGATGGGCCAAAAACCCCAGCAGCGCTACTTCATCACAGCCACCATTGTTATACCTTGTATTTTTGTATTTGATTTTATACCTCTTATTTTTGGGCATAAAGCCCCCAAACCCTAGCTTAGTTGCAATTTAGGAGAAGCTTCCTCTGTTCTATGTACAGACAACCAATTTTAAAGTGTGATATTTTTTATTGTGTTTGAACGATCGCAACTACTATAAAAAATTTCCACTTATATCAAAACGTTGCCCCTTTAACTTTAAGATTCAAACCTCCAAATTAACTTTATGCGTTTTAGCATATAACTGAGCTAGACTATTCATTCATTTATTTAGCCTTTTATAATAATCTTTTGCCCCCAGAAACGCTGCCATTAGTCCAAGTAATTAGACATCGGCATTCTACCAGACACGAATTTTAGTGTATATATGTTTATTTTAGTTCTCCTCTCAGCCCGACTGAACCCAACCAAATGCTACTGCTAGCTTGAACTACTATTAAAACCAAAAGAATTCTTAAAAAGATCTGTTCCAAACAATTCCGTAAGTCAAACTGTGCAAAAACTTCAAATCCCCCTTTTTGCCCCCCTCCCCAGCCAAAACTAGTTGTGGTGTATAACACTGCAGTTTACAGCTAAAGCTTATAAAATTTAATAGTAATGTTCTCTGCATTACCCAAAGCCAAGTAATAAGCTTTAACAAGAGCCAATTCACGTTGCAATCATGTAAATATGGAATCCGTAGCCAATACTTCAAAATAAAGGCCTATTTCCGAAAGTTCAATTGAGTAAAACTCAAAACAGGCCTGTCTTTTCCATTTTTCCGTCCCTACTCCTTCAAACGGCTTTACACCCAGTTCCTTTGTTCATCCGACTTCTCCTCCTACTTTCCATTGTTCTCAAGGCTCTCAGCCAATCAGACCCCTGCAGCTATCCTCAGCGTCTGCAGCAACTTCCGGTAATGTGTATATAACCCCAGCCCCAGAATACCTCGTTAGCACAGCTCACAGATCTCAAGCTAGAGAAGGGTCACGCCAGTCGGGAGTGGAGACGCCATGTCCGTGGGATACCATGCCGGGCAAAATGGCACTGGTTCGTATGTTTGTTGTTAGCTATTGAAAATTTAATTTAGGGCCCCCCAAGTCTAAATTTTAGTTTAAAAACGTAACTTAAACTCTCTCTAGCTAGGGAATATTATGGTGGTGACGCCTGTAGCGGCATCTTAGGTTTTTCACCCCATAACGTCAGAGTGGTACTCTTACTAAAAACCAACTCCTTTCTTAATTGTTTTAAACATTAATTCAAATAACTGACGGTTTGATCTTTGTGTGGGATTCATTGGTTATTCACTCCAGACGCACTTTATAAGTAGCCGAGGCTTTTATAATTTGAGGAGTTGACTTGTAAACAGCAACTCTGGGAGGTTTAAGGCTCTGTTTTATCACTTAGAAACAAAACTGTGAAACGGTTGATATTTCACGCGTGTTTGAAACATACTGTTTGATAGATTGTAACCAGCCGAGGCTGTTCAATCTTGCGGACGTCTCTGCGGAGCGTTCAGTATTGCTTTTTGTATTCGAAAAAAATAATTGATTGTTTTATTCTGAAACACAAACGTCGTTTTAGTCAAAACTTGTGAAACCGAATTACATGTTGTAAATTCAAACTTTGTGCTTTTAAATAAGTTTATTTCAAAAGCTTTCGTGCAAACTAAATGCAAAGTGTGCTTTTCATTCCCTGTTGTTATAATAAAAACCAGGAGTTTTTAACTTCAGTTCGTTTGCTAATTGATCAACTGTTTAAGTGTAAATAAATATGTAAACCATTTTTAGTTTACCTCTTGATAAACGGTTAAATTTCCATCGCTGGTGGCAGTGAAATAACAGCAGTATTAAGGTTAGGCCCCTTTAATTTAGGACCCTGCGCTCCATCCCCCATGCTGGGACAGTAGCACATGCTGTGCTTATGCCGTATAAGTCGCAATAATCACCGCAATACCTTAAGCTGAATCTCCGTGTCAAACCAGGAAACCGGAGCCGCTACAAGCACCTGAGCCGTCGTAGCGTCCGCCGTTACAACTGGTGGCAGCGGTGGGATGAACAGGTGCTGTTCCCGTCAAGCGTTTCCCCCCTGCCATGCTACAAGCCTGAAAACCTAGAAGGATGCAAGCCACTTCCAACTAGACGTCTGTGGCCACGACAACACGGCCACGAAGCAGATGCCTGTGACAAGCTAAAAAGTCACGAAGCAGATGGTACTAAAGTTACAAAATAGTACAACCACCGCCCAGCAGCCACAACAACTGCCGGCGCCAGGAAGCAGCAGCTGCCGCTTCCAGTAGACGTCCTCAAGCCGAGAGCCGTCCCAACCCCAACCGATGCTGTAGGAGAAGAGGCCCGCAAGGAAACCTGCGCTCCGTACAGCCTAGCCAAGAATTTTGTGTACTACACCGAGGTCCCGTGGATTTGACCGCCAAAGACGTTCGACTCCAAATTTCAGTGCCGGACTTCCCGTGTTGCGATGGAAACAGGAAGGACAGACTGACCGTACAACGATTGTACAAAACAGGGTGAGTGTACGTAGGTTTGCTTAAAGGCCGCCAAGCCGAGTGTTGTAGTTGATAGCATTTATGCAATTTAGCTATTCATATACCAGAGTGCTGGAGGTTCTTGAGAGTGTATTTTTGTGTAATAGCTTACTGGATTTGGGAGAGAAGTTATTTAATTAATTCGCTCTGCTCAAACTTAACGTTAAATTTTAAGCGGCTGCTTTTAATTTTTGGTTCATTTATAAAGGCTTTATTTTGAAACCACGTTAAAACGTAAAAACGTCCGAAATGGATCAACTCGAAGAAATCATTCGTGATTTACAAAACAAAGACCTCAAAAAGGCATGTTTAAACTTAGGTTTTACAGTTAGTGATTCTAGAACCGAATCCCAACAAATCTTGCGAGCAGCCCTCGAAGATGGCAAATTAGATTTAAACGAACTCTCTGATGCACTAGCAAGCGCTATCGAAAAGAGAAAAGCTATCCTTTTAACCAAAAAAGAATTAGCCGTTAAGGAAAACAAACTTTTTCTGAAAGCAGAAGAGTTGAAGTTAAGAGCCTTTGAAGTGGCAGATGCCGAAAAACGCCGGGCTCATGAATTAACCCTTAAAGACAGGGAAGCCGCTCTTAAAGCCCAAGAAAGGGACCAAGAGGCCCAAAATTAATGATCATGCTAGCACAATGGAACTAGCCAAACTAGATAAGCAGTTAGAACTAGCAAAGCTAAACGCTGCTTCTTTAAATCTTAACCCCGCTCCAAACGGAGCTAACAGCGTTCTCCCAGCTCCCCCAAGTCCAGTTGCAAGACATGGTAAAGTTGCGGACGTAGTTCGTCTCGTCAACAATTGGACGCCTAAAACTGAAATCAACAGTTTTCTTAAGATTTTCGAACGTACAATGACTAGTCAAAAGATCTCTATAGATCAATGGGTCACGGGACTCCAACCCCTCGTCGGAGAGGTTTTTATTAAATTTTGCGATGAGCTCACAGGCGCTGAAATGCAAGACTACGATTTAGTTAAAAGTAAAATACTTGCCCGTTTTGTTCAGACTAAAGAGTCAGTGCAAACGCAGTTTCGTTCTCTAGAGAAAGAAACAGATCAACAATTTTTTGACTATGCGTTTGAGTTAGAAACGTTGTTCACTCGTTGGTTAGCTTTGGCTAAAGTTAACCAGGACTATGACAAACTTGTCAATTTAATGGTTTTGAAACAATTCTACAAAGCTTGCCCTACCCAACTTAGGAAATGGATCCCTGATCAAATTAAGTTAGGGACTCTGGCCGAAGCAGCCCAGTTATGTGATGAATTCACTACTCGAAATAAGCAGATTTCAACCAAAGCTGCTTCACGTCCTGTTAAAGCAACTCCTACAGCTGCTACGACAGCACAAGGTTCTAAACCTTAAAACAGACAACGTGGTCGTAACCACAGTCAGGCGGCTAAACCGGCTGGTACCGCCGAGGTGAAAACTGAATCCGCTAGTGGAAGTTCAGCCACCTCCCACAACTCAAATCGTGAGTTCGACAAGCCACGTATTGCTGGCAATTGTTTTTATTGTAATAAATCCGGACATCGGCGCAGTGAATGTCGTATCCGCATGGCTGACGAAAAGGCCGCAGCCCCCGCTGATTGTAATTTTATCAGTCATGCCCCACCCAAAATGGTGTTATCAAAACACATTCATGAATGGTCTGTGAACGGCCAAAAATGCCGTAACTTACATGACACTGGTTCCACACACGATGTAATCGCTCGTGAACTCGTAAAACCCGACCAGTTTACTGGCGAGTATACGCATTGTCATATTGCTTTAACCGATAAGACTACCGCACACGCTATAGCCTTAATTGAGGTTCAGACTCTTTACGGAGCTATCCAAACAGAGGCTCTCGTGTCCGATCACGTTTGGTCCGCATTTCCGTATGTTGCTCGGCGTGCCATCACAAACTGTGTTAGAGGAGAAAGGACTTGCTTCCCTCCCCCCTTACGTGAACGAAGTCACTCGTGCCCAAACACGTGCCAACGATCAGCTCCCTCTCTTACGCCCTAATTACCGTGAGAGCCAGACTGATAGCGAAGAGTCAGACAGTGACTCATGTGAGGTTACTCCACCGGCAGTAACAGAAGGTTTTGTCAGCCCCAAACAAGACGTTTAGGATGAGGCGATTTTAGTTCCTCAAACTGAGCAGTTTACCCAGCTCCTCAACCTTGACAAAACAGAGTTTTTAAAACTCCAGCGTAAATGCCCAACTTTACAATTCTGTTGGAAGTATGCTGAGCTGCAAAGCCAGCAAGACGAAAACACGTTGTTTTTCGTGGATCAAGATTTGCTTTTTCGCAAACCTTTTCTTCCTGAGGGAAGGCCGCTAATAAACAAGCAACTAGTTCTTCCCCAGGAGTGTAGAAATTTGGTTCTAAGCACTGCGCACGCCAATGCATGGGCTGTCCATTTAGGGCGTTCTAAAACAAAAGATAGAGTGCTTACACATTTTTACTGGCCCAAATGTTTTAGCGACATTGAGCAGTTTGTCTTAACGTGTTTAACCTGCCAGAAAAATGGTAAATCTAGACAGAAGTTTGTTGCCCCTATGATGCTGGTGCCCATGGATGGAGAGCCCTTTAATTGTTTTATTGTAGATATTGTTGGCCCCATCAGACCCTCTCGTAAAGGTGGTTTTAAATATTTTCTATCTCTCCTCGATCCGGCAACAAGGTTTCCCGAGGCTGTGCCCCTTAAAGAGGCCAACAGTCAAAGTGTAGTAGACGCCCTCCTCGGCATCTTTTCGAGGTTAGGCTTCCCCTCCGAATTGCAATCGGATTTAGGCTCAGTTTTCGTGAGTGAGCTCACCACTTTATTCCTTGAAAAGTGTGGATTTAAATGTTTAATTCAAGTGTGAATCATCCACAGTCCAACAGCGTGGAGCGATTTCACCGAACCCTCAAAGCGGTGCTAAGAGCGGTTTGCCACGAGCCACGAGCGGTTTGCCCCAGGACTGGGAAAGATGCCTCCCCGGTGCTATGTTTGCACTACGTACTGCTCCACACGAGAGTACTGGATTTTCGCCTGCAGAAATGGTGTATGGCCGAAATTTAAAAGGCCCACTCGAGCTTGTCAAAAGCCAATGGATTGAACCCGATGTTCACCCATCTGTCCTTGAGTACATCCTGGATTTACTCCAGAGGCTCAAATACTCACGGGAACTCTCACAAGAAAATATTGTGAAGAGCCAGCTGAAAAACAAAAACTACTATGACCGTAAGGCAGTTGAACGCAAGTTCAAGGAAGGTGATAAGGTTCTAATTCTTAAACCTGACAGAGCCAATAAGTTGGAAATTTATTGGGATGGACCCTGTGATGTGATTAAACGCTTATCAGATACCAATCATCTAGTTAGGAAGTCTCATGGTTCTCAAAAGAAAACCATATATCACATTAACTTGTTGCCCTATCTGCCTAGGGAAGGGTCAAGTAACCACACCTACAATGATGAACGTGAGTTTACTCACCACGACCATGTTTGGACAGGCAAACCTGGTGATGGCCATCTTAACTCAAAAGAAGCCATGAGTCTTTTTAAAAAGACAGGCGATTTATCAGAGTCGCAAAAATCCGACTTGCTGAAAATCTTTGACCAAGTAGATGGTGTTTTTTCCACTCTGCCGGGTCGTACCGACCTTGTCACCCACGATGTGGAATTAATCAATTCGCATATTAAGCCCTGTAAATATTATAGGCATGCGAAGTTCGAACGTGCCTTGATAGTCACGGCGATTGAGAGGATGCTCAGTCTAGATTTAATTGTGGAAACCGATTCCCCTCATGGATCCCCCATGATTATCGTTCAAAAAGAAGACGCTAGCCCTTGTCCTGTAGCTGACTACAAAAAAAAGGGTTAAAGGGTTTAACGAGCGTTAACCACTCCTGGTCATCTGCCCGAAGCCCTAAGGCCGTATTGTTGTTCAGCTCTCTGTAGCTGACTACAGAGAGCTGAACAACAATACGGTAACTAAAGATTACCCAATTCCCAACATTGAGGAATGTCTTGAGCGTGCAGCTAAGTGGAAGTACATCTCTATTTTTGACCTAAACCGTGGATTTTGGCAAGTGCGCTTGATGCCACAGGCTTCAATGGCCGCCACTATCACTACCCCCATAGGGAAATTTGCTCCCCTAATGATGAATATGGGGATGAAGAACGCTCCATTTTGCTTTCAAAAGCTTATGGACAATGTCACTCGTGGCATGGAGGAGTATGTCACTTCTTTTCAAGATGACACCGCAGTTGGTGCCGAAACGTGGCAACAACATCTCAACAACGTCTTTAATTTTCTCTTTGCTGTCAAGAAGGCCGGGTTAACGGTAAATGCAAAAAAATCGCAGGTCGCTTGTAGCAAAGCTACGTTTCTTGGTCACGAGGTGGGTAATGGAACTCGCACTCCTTCAGAAGTGAAGGTTTTGGCTGTCCAAAAATTCGTGCGGCCACAAACTAAGAAAGATGTCCGTTCCTTCCTTGGTTTGGTTGGTTATTACCAGCGCTACATTCCCCACTATTCCGAAATCTGTGCAAGCCTTACAGACTCTCTGAAAAAGGATGCACCCGATCCCGTCTTATGGGATGATTCAAAGCAAACTGCCTTTGAAACTTTGAAGACTGCCTTAGTGACGTTTCCCGTCCTAAGAGCTCCCGATTTCAACCAAACTTTCATCCTCCAATGCGATTGTTCCGACCATGGCATGGGCTGCGTGTTGTCCCAACAATTTGGTGAAGATGAACACCCCTGCCTTTACGTTTCACGTAAATTAACAGCCCGTGAGCAAACTTACGGGACAACAGAAAAGGAGTGTGCTTGTTTGATCTGGTCTGTTGCTAAGTTACGGCCCTACATCTATGGGACAAAATTTATCATAGAATCAGATCACAACCCACTTCACTGGCTCAAGCAAATGTCTGGCAAAAATCTCAGATTGCTTAGGTGGAGCCTCACCCTTCAAGATTATGACTACACTGTCCGGTACAAGCCTGGCAAGTTACACTTAAACGTGGACGCGTTGAGTAGATATTTTGTTTAAAACAAGTTCTTAAATGTTTAACATTTTGTTTTCAGTACAAATTGACTGAAAATTAAATTTTACCTGCATTTTTAATTTTGTCATTTTGGTCTGTTGGGAGCTCATCCTGACGAAACTCCCAGTTAATTCCCGTTTTGGGTTTCACACCTAAATTTTAAGTGCCTATGCTTTACTCTTTTTGTAATTATCAACGTCTCCCTCTGTGGGAGAATATTGACAAAGACTGTAACGACACTAATTAAATATTCATTAGGAATATTCTACGAGAGTTGCAATCTGTCCCCGGTTGGCTCTTCTTTAAGTTTTCTACGAAATGGCTTTTTTCCCAAAAACAGCCGTCTGTCTACCCCTGTGCGAAAAAGGTAGCACTGTCGTTAAAAGGTTATTAGTTTTTATCCACAAAACTTCCCAGTATGGTACTGTTATGTTTAAGTTATGGGTTATACCTTGAAACCCTTTAGTGTCACTTTCAACATGTAAACAAGTTGTTTGGTAACCTCAAACCATCCCAGTGGGAGTAGTTTAACAGTAAATAGAGCTGGTCATTTTATGCGTGCCCATAGTATACAATTCTCCAATCCCTATCGCAGCGGCTAGGTTTATTGTTATGCGTCCGTCGGTTTTTATCGCAGCCTACCGGGATAAAAAAAAAAAGGCTAGACTAGAGCAGAGGCAGAATGGCTAGGGACATATTACCAGAGCAGTAGATGGCCTCATTTATTTGTTTTAACGAAACAACAAACTTAAACTTTGTACTTTTACTTTAAAAACTAGTGTGTTTCTTGACAGATGTCCTTTTGCCCCATTTTCAAATACTTGTA